>JASCZI010090785.1:72258-85812 GCA_036250425.1 Stylosanthes scabra
TGGATACGGATAGCGGTATTTACAAATTTAAGCCATTGTATAATACTACGGGCCTGCTAATGTCGTGGTAAAATTTGTGGGTTACACGCACCTCACAAGCCCGTGTTAGGCGACGTTGAAGCCTTCATGACTCTGTTAACCCGTGTTGCACACATTGGGAATGGCTAGCCCGTGTTAGGCTTAACGCCACTCCACGTGTCCATGTTTATCCATCTCCCAAACAACAACAAAAATCATATAATGTATCTCTGCATATTTCAGAATTTTCTCTGCAAATTTTATCACAGGAAACTCATAATACAGTAAGTGCATGTTTGGTTTAGCGTTCAGAAGCATAGAAGCACGTTTGAAAGTCTTGAACGCTGCATCAAACTTGTTTGGATGACTTTTCTTCAACGTGATTTTGGCATCATACGTATGGAAGCAACCTTTTGTAGCTTTTGCTTTCAATTATTAACATTGAGAATTGATTACAAACTTCATTTTCTTAATTATCCTTCCCTTTTCATATTCCAATATTTCATACTATCAATATCATGTTGATTTACTTATTTTCATTTCATACATCTTTTTCATCTCCAACCATCAATATAAATTTTTTTCTTCTATCATAATTTTATTTATTAAATAAAAAATATACTATAATAGACATAAAAAATATATTTTTTTATTTGATTACTTTATGTGCTTATATTGTTTGAGTATTTAAAAATTCTTATTGTAGTTATTCATTATGTAAAAAGAAAAAATTTAGAGGCTATAAAAAAAATTACTAAGTGGACTTATTAGGTTAAAATAAATTACTGAATTATTGAATATATATATACACTTATGGTTTAATTTTTGTTTGTGATATGTATTTTAACTTATATGATGGGCATATGATATATGTGATGGAATAATTTGGTAGGTGAACTTAATAGATTATATGTATAAAGAGTTTATAATGTAATATAAGTGATGTTTTAGGTGTTCAAATACATATTTTTAACATTGTATTTCATGCATATTATTGTTATTTTTTTTATGTCCCAAAGTTGGAAACACGGGCTAACCACTTGCATTATAGCTAACACGGGACAAGATGGTCCAATATGTTATAACGGACTATGCATCACCAATTTCTAAATGTTGCTGCTGCTGCCAGCCCCGTATTACCATTGACGGAGTCATAATGGCTTCAACGTCACCTAACACAGGCTTTTTGCTTTAATTTTTTATTGTTTTATAACTAGTCTTAATTTAAAATTTCTTAAAATTTATTATAATTTAACATGTTTCAATTATTTTTGTTGATAAGATGTGGCAATCATATGATGATATGATCCTAATATGTCAGCATAAGATTGTCACGTCAACATCTCTATTAACGGTATTAATTCAATTGAAACATATTTGAAACGTTATAGACAAAATTAAAAGAAATCAAACGTTAAAAATGTTTTTGAAAGTTTTAAAAAAAATTATGAACAAAAAGCATATTTTATTCTAATAAAAAATAGAAAAAAAGGTAATACAGAAGAAAAAGCAAAACATGTTTAGTGATGAACAGGGAAAATGCGTAAGACAGTAAGACGCAAAGAGTGAACGGTAGAAAGGAAAACAGGGATCATAGACAGAAGCGATGGACGTAACGGTGCTTCGCGCAATGACCGACGACTATAAACAAGTAAGTGGTGACAGCGGGTAGCAGCAACCACGTAAGAGGAATGTGGTAATGCTAAGAAAGATAGCGTGATTATCAAGGTTCTGAAAACCAGACCGATTATCAAACGGTTTAAGCTATCGATTAGAGGTTTTATAGATTCAACCGGTCCAATCGGAGGTTCAACTATTTTATAATAAAATAATATAAAATAAATATAAAAATACAAAATATAATTATATCATCATATAGATATTAAATTGTCTTCTCAATTTAAAATACTAAATCAATCAATGTGTAATAATATACTCAAATACAGTACATAAAGTCAATATTAAGTATTATATATTAAAATAAATATTTTTTTTATATTTTAATAACTTAATAATTAGTTTATACATATTATAGTATTATGTACAAGTTTCTATTGAAAAATAATATTAGTAAGTATTACAACAATGAGAAAAATAAAAAAATAAGTGTTTGTATTTAATTTATAAATATTTAATTAAATTTATTTTTATATTAATGATGATTCACAAATAAAAATATAACTCATATATAAATAAGTGAATGAAAATTAGAATAAAGATAAAACAATAAAACAAATGAGTATAAACAAATTGGATAAAGGTTTTAATATATTTAATAATTTGCCTTAGTATTCTTAAATGCATGTGTATCCTAGACACCAAAAAAAAAAAAAAATACATGTGTATCCTAAGTGACAAGCTCTCCTTTTAACCCTTAAAGGGGACAGGGGTTCGAAACCCATCTCTCCCATTTTGGAGAATTTTCTCCTTTGAGAGAAAATCGGTTAGGCACCGGTTCGATCCGATCGAATGGTTTTCGACTAATTTCCCGGTTCAAAAGCAGTTTCTTATAGAACAGTTTTTAATGCTGAGCTGGATCATAATTATAGCCGATTCATGGTTTAACCGATTTTCAGAACAATGGTGATTATTACATATTGATTTTCAAGTGTGTCATGAACCAATTATAATATCATTGTTCTGCTACGATAATAATTTATTTATTTTTTCAAAAAGTAATTGATTATATTATTCGAAAATATTTGATTATTGTAAAAATTAAATAATAATTCCTATTTTAAAGTTGTAACTTTTAAGGTGTCTCCAGAGTTTAAAAAAAAACTTCTATTACAATTATTTCAATAGATTTGTGATCATTATTTTGAAAATATAGTCATATAATTTTTTTTCTAATAATTATAATAAATTTTAAAAATTTTGAAATTAAGGGTAGGTAGCCAACAATAAAGAATTAAAGTGTTTGCTTTTTTTTCTCATGAACTTGTTAAAAAATATTTTTACTTTCTTAACTATTAGTGTGTTTGACTTATTTTTATGAGTAAAAGAAGAAAAGATATACAAAACATATATATTTTAGAAAATACAATTTTTGCAAAAATTAGCACAACTGAATATGTTAGTAATGAATGAATGATAAAGTAAAAAAACAAAAATGAAAGACAAGAACATGGAATTAATAAGTCACCACAAAAGACATTGAATTAAAGAAAAAAGAAAAGAAAAGAAAGAGTGAAAGGTTTTAAATAAAAAGAAGAAGGCCAAGGATTCGGTGGGGCACCAGTGTCTCACTGTCTCTTTAGAAAATATTTACAAATTTAACCCCATACAAATTTATTATAATATCTGAAATTTCCTAAACTTTTTATAATTCCGATTTATACCCACATGAACTCCAAACAAAACAAGGAAGCTTCTAGCGTGAGGAAAGTATTTTAAGGTCCTTCAAGGACCAGGATGCAAATGAAAATTTTAAAAAAGTATGGGTTTATATTCAATTTTCAAATGCTTTGCTAAATATGCCATCGTTGGTGACGTGGAAGGGAGATTAACACGTTCTAGAAGTACGCAATTGCTTTTCCCCATCTTCCGCCAACCAAATCGAATTGGAATTTCTGGAGTTACATTACACAATTTTTAAAAAGAAAAAGATTTAACCTAAAAAAAAAAAATCCCTACCACCAATAAATTAACACTATGACAAGGAAGAGTATATATATATATATATATATATATATATATATATTATGATATGTTATATTTTTAATTGATATGTATAATCTAAAATATCTATTTAAAAAATTATAATTATTGTACGAGGTAATATTAACAAAATTATTTTTGTAATACAGACATTAAAATTATTGAAAAATTATTCTTTTAATTTATTAAATATCTATATTAAATAATTATATTTTAACCACAATTCTATTTGTACACTAAAATCAGCCACCAATATATAATACATATTAAAATACAAAATACACATTAAAAATGAGTTAAACTATACATATATTTTGTTTTGTTAAGGTCACTTAACGATTGTTCAAAGGACATAGAATAGGGTGCCGAGCCTCAATGGTCAAAGTAAGAAGATGTGCCTTCGGTGGACAAGCTCTTCGGCGTAACCGAGAGCTATGACGGAGAAGGAAGTTGATGTGAGTGAGAATGGCTCTAGAAGCCCAGAATTAGGATTAGAGTTGTGACAAAGTGACCTAAAACTTAAACTTAATTATATGCCTAATACCTAAAAGAGTAAAGAATTCAATCATAAATGTTGTTTTTAAAAAGTATTAAAAATGTAAAAAATATAAAAGTTTTTCTAAGTAGAATTAGGTTTATAATTAGGCTTAAGTTTTAGGCCTCCCAATCATTTTTCTTAGGATTATGGGATTCTAGGTCAAATATGGGAGGGTAGGATGCGAGAATGCGTAACTTAAGAGGGTGATGCTCGGTGGAGGAGAGGGCCAAGGTGCAGGCTGCAGAGCTTGAGTCTTGCCGTTCTGCTTTGGAGCAGGAAAGGAAGAGGGTTGAGTCGCTTACTCAATCTTTGAAAGGAAAGCCGACGGCACTGGGTGAGGCCGAGGCCGTCGCGGTTTATTGGCGTGATGAGTGAAAGTCCTTGGCGGGGGAGACTGGGAAAATAGTCCAAGAAACCTTTGAGATTTTAATGGACCAGGTTCGCCATTTGAATCCGGCCATTGACTATTCCATGATTACGCTGGACACTCACTGGGATCCGAAGGCTAATAGGATTTATAATCCTAAAGCTGAGTCCCAGGAGCGGTCGAAGCTCGTGGTAGAAGACCAGCTGGAGCTTGTGGTCGAAGTCCAGCTAGGGGCGGGTAGTCAATTGGAGCCTCGAAGGAGCAGGTGGAGGGGGCCCTGGTGGGAGACGGTGGGGAATACCCCACTTAATTTTGTAATAATTTTTGGAACACTTTTTTTTTCTTTTTGTGTTTTACTCGAATAATACTTTTTTCAAGCTTATGTTCTGGGCTCTTTGTGTTTATACATACTCTTGCTTTATAACGTTTTATGCTTTTTTCGATATTTCCTATCGTTTTTTTGCAAAGCTTTTTTTTATTTGAATCGCATCTCATCTCCCGGGTGATCAGTCCGGGGTGGAGTAGCGGAGTTTGGTACATCCGCTTTAGTGTTGCCCTTTGGGTTATTTTTGTGCTGCTTTATATTAGGGCTCCTGGGCTTTTTGGCATTTTTGTTTAAAATGCTAGTATTTTTTTTTTTGTTTGTGTCTTTGTGAATGACCATACAGATGAGAGAGAACAGATACTCTTAGAAATAAATAAATGTTTTTGTTGAGTTTGACAGCCAGTGTAGCCGAAACGCTTACATGCCTCGTTAAAACCTTTTCATCCAAAAAACATTTTTTTTTCGGAAAAATAAGAGATGGAAGGAAAAAAGAGTACATGCTACTACGTTCGATTACATATGGTATCTCCTTAAGTTGGATATGTGTCAGGTTCTCGGGACTTGGCCACCTTCAATGGTTTTGAGCTTGTAGGCGCCTTTTCCGAGTGCTTCGACCACCCAGTAGGGGACTTTCCAGTTTGCTCCTATCTTTCCTTGGGCTGCATCTTTCCCTCCTATTTCAAGTCTCTTTTCTTGATCTCTTTGTTGTACTTGGCAGCTAGAAGCGCTTTTACTGCGTGTTGCTTTATCCTTGCCTCTTCTCTGATCTCGGAGACCAAACCTGCCTATAATCCGTAACAGTATTTCAATATATATTATATATGGTGGCTGATTTTGATGTTTACCTAGCATAGTCTATATTTTAATGTTTATCTTAATATTTTTATATAATTAAAAATGTATTAATTTTATAAAAAGTAAATATAAAATAAAAATAATAATTAAATAACAAGCATAAAAATAACTTTGTTAAAATATTTTAAATTGTATATATATTAATTAGAAAATATAATATATCATTATATAATATCTAAGAAAACAAAAGAATGATATATAATTAAAGTTTTTTTAATCTAGTGATAGTGAAGATAAATTTAATTTTAGAAAATAATTTTTTAAAAAATGACAGTAAGCTAAATTAATTTGGAGGAAGATACGATTTACCTACCATTGTTAAACTATCAGTATGCATGAATATTGTAGCTGAATTTAACATTACTACATTTACATTAGCAATTATAGTTGAAATTAAATCAACAAAATCCTATTTTACATTCATATAATTTCTCTCGAAATTATTAGAAAGATAGATTAACACTATACAATGGGAATAACCATATAATAAATTTATATTATGCCAAAGAAAAATTCTATTTGCACACTGATTTCAGCCATCGAAATCAGCCACTGTATTATTATATATTATAATAGTATATTTTCATTTTTATATGTATACACTCATCTCACATATCTCATATAACCCACGCGCCAAAACTTGAAAGGAGCCACCTCCTTCTTTTCTTCTGTTACATATCTCACGCAAAAACCCACAAGAAGCCACCTCCTTAACTTCTTCTCTTCCACCTCTTTCTTATCTTCTCTCTGCGATTTTTGCAGCTTTCCTCTTTGTTGTTTTGGTACATTCTCCATCGCCTTTGGACACCATTGTTGGGGGCCTTGTTCTTTCTTTTTCTTGGGCAATTCATCTCATCTTTGAATCATGCTTTACTTTTCATCTCCAATAGCATTTCTGATTATGTTTTTTTCTTTTGAGCAATTTGTGGCGCAGTAGAAACCATTGTTACTTTAATGCAACTTCAATGCAGTAACAATTTATTTTTAATTCCTTTTTATAAAACTTTTTAAGTGTTTGATTATTGTAAGTTATTTGTTTGATTATTGGTGTTTAAATATTCTATTATAACTTAATAGTTTGATTATTCATGTTTAAAATAATAATTTTTATTTTTAATAATGTTTTCTACTTATTATTATTCTTCTGATGGTTTACAAGAAATTGAGAATTCACCGGATCATGCTTTTATATCTTAGCTTCTTTGGTATGATATGGATAATAATTTCTTAAACACATATATGATTAAACACATGTATGATTGAATCATATTAAGAAGTTTCTTGTTGCTCTGTCTGTGTCTCTGAGTGTCTTTTTAATTAAGAAAAACAAGCTAAAGTTGTAGATTTTAAGTGTCTAATTTTTTAACCAATCTTTCTTTTTATCTATAATACTTCCAGGAATTATTACAATTGCATTCATTTGCCTAACAAATTGAAATAACTAATTACATCTCAAATGGTGATCAAACTTACATGAAAATCATTCACTTACTACACTTAAGTTGCCTCTCATCCAATGGTATATTTTGCTTGAATCATTGGCAATGTACCATGAAAGTATACGATGAACACCATTAACTCAAAAAAATAAAAGGTTTAGTGCTATTGTCTCTGGATTAGTCCTAACATTTTCAAATCAGACGAAAGAAATGAACAATATACATAATCATGTCCTCTCTGAACCTCTAACTACAGTTCCAAGAACATTCTTTCTTTCTTGTTCATTTTGCTCTTCAAGTGTTGCGTGTATGGCCATGGCATCTGCCATTTTATTTATGCTACAAATTAGACACAAAATATGATCAGAACAATTGAAATATGATTTTTCAATAGTTATGATTGCTTATCAAGAATATGAAATATGTTATACCTGTACCAAAAAACTCACCAGAAAAGAAAATCCTCACTAGAGGCCAACTTCTCAGAAATACATGTTGGTGCTAATTCTAGCAACAAATTCAGTTGTTCTTCTACTTCTCCTGAAAATAACAATAATAAATTAAGAGAACAAAATAATGTTTTGAGGGTTCATATGCATTTGCTAGTGCTAACAGCAAATCAAGATTTAAAGAACAGTTTGGGAGATCTAATAGAAATCCAAACCCCAATTCTTGCACTTCTTTGCATTGCATCTGTTTTAAAATTTGTTTCAAAATAGTAGTCAACAAATTTGGAGAGCATCTTGTGTATGTTTACACAGCACTGCGTAGACATAATTAGAGTATAATGAGTATATAATCAAACAAAACTCAAATTGAAATAAAATTTACTGTCATAATCAAACAAAACCGCGATAATCAAACAAATTACTTTGGACATTGTTCATAGAGAGAAATAGACTAAGAACAGTGACAAGAACTATCAATAACAACTAAAGCCAAATTATATAATCAAACTCACAAAATATAAATTAAAATTCTTAAATTATGCTATAATTAGAATATATAATCAAACAAAAGCCAAATCGGAATTCAATATTATGCCATAATCAAACAGAACCAAATTTTATAATCAAACTCATAGAATACAAATTAAATTTCCTAAATTATGCTATAATTAGAATATATAATCAAACAAAAACAAAATTGAGATTCAATTTTAAGCCAGAATCAAACAAAACTAAAGTGTATAATCAAACTTATGCATGGACAATGATTCGCTTAGCCTTCTAATAATTTATGCATATTAGAGTCCATTTCTTTCTTTTCAACACAAAAGTATTTGGTCATAAACAAGTTAACCTGTGCTAAGGCCAAGTACCACATTCATTGCGATTGCAACGTTTTGCTATTTTATCCCAAAGAGGCTGTCATTTATGGGCCAGGAATGGAATGAATACACACGTTGACAAAATGATAGTGAGAAATTACTAGTTTCCTAAGAGAAATAGCTATACAAAAGAGGGAAAAAAGAACAGAATAAATCTGCAAGTACACATTCTTTCAGGTGTAGTCTTTTTTCTCATTTGTTACGCTATAATCAAACAGGATGAATATCAGAGTATATATCCTGGTTATAATCAAACACGCACACACTACATAATCAAACACATCAAACAAATAAGGGCTTAACCGAAATGGTCCCCTATAAAATCCACATTCAATCACAAAATCAAACAGAAACGCAGAAAATTAAAAAAGAAATTCTGAATGTGTAAATGCTACCATACAAGAACTAACATACAAAAAAGTATAAATGTTGAAATAAAAGTAAACAAGAGTATAAAAATCTCACCGTGAATCGAAGAAGACATGAGGCAAAGGTGGCACGACGAACCGGAGAAGAGGGGAAGCGAGGCGGTGCGCCGAAACGAGAAGACGCGAGCCGTAGCGGCGTGACAAACTGGAGAAGACACCGGCACGACGAAGAGGAGAAGACGTAAGGCGTGGCTGCAGATCGAAGAGGAGAAGACACAGGGTGTGGGCATGGCTGCAGAAGTGAGAACGGGTAAGAATGCGCTGGATCAATGCGCGTGGGTAGATTTCTTTATGTTATTGAACATGCACGTGGGATAGATTAGAATTGTTTTATTTATATTTTATATTTTTGTATTTATATATCGTATTTTATACGGTGGCTGAAATTGGTGTGCACATAGCATAATTGTATACCAAATTATGTTAGTGCAATTTTTTATAACTTGTTAACTAATTCAGTAAGTAAATTTTTTTTTAAAAAAAAAATCAACGCATGTGTCAACCCTATGATAGACGCACCTCCTAAAAGCTTCAGGTAATGAAGAATGGTCACAACCAAATTATATGGAAGTATCGAGGTTGAATATTGAATGAAGAAAACTATGTATGGAAAGGTTCTCAGCCAATGAAAGGGAATATTTTTGTCCGGTTCTCTAAGAACCTTGTTTTACTTTCCCAATTTTCCCCTCCACCAGACACTGTACTGAGTAGCTCGATTCCAACTCGTCATTACTTCTACACGACGCTCCTCCTCCACCAAAATGCAGGTGCAAAATGCCATAAAATAGAAAATTTAAAAACATAATGTATCACCAATAGTTTTTACAATAGCTTGCTTGATATTGTCTCTGAGTGCAGAGATAAAAGAGGAGATATATAAATGATTTGCTATTCCAAAATAAAAATTTGTTTTATTCATCCAAGAATTATTAGACATTATATCAAATAATTTTACAACTAACCAAGAATATACAGAAATAATACCTTATGAACTAGTTGAACACTTAATCGTTTAATAAGCAAAGATTTTTGTGATGTAAGTAGGCTATTATTAAGAACTGGAAGGTAGTTACTTTTGGCATAGTTTTTGTGATGTGAACTAGTCTTTGTATGAAATTTACTAGCGTGAGTTTCAACGTTTACAGATCATTAAGCTAGCAAGGAAACTGCCAACAAGAGATGTGAGTCCATTGAAGGGTAACACTGCCAAAGAAAGAGAGCAGCCACTGGATGAAAATGACCTCACTTAACAACTAACCCCTTTTTTTCCTACTCTATATTACAAAAGAAACAATTCATAATGCTATTACATTCATATATTTGATGTGATTGCTAATTCATTTGCCAGGGCATTAAACGGTTTCCATATAAGATCATGTATCGTAATCTTGTAATTTAATAATACAACCTTTCTTATATTAGTTTCTTGTTTCTAAGGTACCACCATTTTACAATCGGTGCTTGCTACGATACTAATTAATACGTATTGATACTTTATAAATTATAAACAAATAAAAACATGATACATAAATTACATTTATTTACGTCAATATTTTATTTATTATTTAAAAATTATTATATCATTGTGTATAATAAAATATTCTTATAAATAATTGTTAATAGACAAATTTACCCTTTTAGTTATATATATGTTAAAAGATCAAATTTCGATTCTTTATTATTTTGTCAAAAATATCCTTTTACTTTAAAAAATAAAATCAATTATTATTGATTTATCTATAATTAAACACAAAGGAGAAAAAAAATCAAAAATCAAAGTTAACCCAATTTAGATTTTAGACCCAGAAATTGATCGTGTTCCTCCCTCTTTATGTCTCTCACCCTGTTGGCTGCCGCTATCACCGGTCACGTCTTCGCCGGTAGCGCCATCACTCATCTCGCTCTCGCCATTCTCACCATTAAAAAAATTTAAAAAAATATGAGAAAAATGTTTATATCAATAATAAATAATAAAAAAATTAATAAAAAGTAATATATTATCAAATTTATACTTTAATAAATATAATAAATTCTTTTGGTGACTATAAATATAATAATTTTGAGTTAGGAAGAATAAAATTATATATTTATTATTATATTTTATTGTTTTTTAAATTGATATAAACCTAATTGGGTAATTGGGTTGGTTTGGGTATCGTGACATCAAAACCAATATCCGAACCGATTAAGGTCGGGTTGGTTCGGATCTGACCCCAATTATATCCGATTACCCATCGAATATAGAACCGATATAATCGAATTGATTTGGTTTTAATCGGGTAATTGGACTACCCATATCCATGCTCACCCCTAGCTGTAACTTTCTCTGCATTAGAGCAAAATAACTTAAGCAGTGTGCACTCAACTCAGGACTGGCTTCTTTTAGAAATCCTTGTAGTAATGACTTCATCTTATCAAATGAATGAAAATTTCCTCCTATGCTATCTCCTTGCTCCTACTTTATCAAATCGAAACCGAAAAATTTGATCTTATCATCACCCAAAGTCCCAGAGAATTGCTTCAACCATTTGAACACTGTTTATATGGATCATGTTCTCATATACTTGTTCGTTGAGCAGTTAAAGCTTTCATTCCATATAAATGTAGAATAAGTGGCTCGTTGCAGAAATTTTAGTTCTCCCAATATTATTGTTGTTGAAGGATTGCCAAAGCTGTTACGGGCCAGCCTCCAAGGCCCAAATCATCAAAGAATAAGGCCACAAATAAGAGGCCCACGAACAAAGAAGAATCACCTAAAATAGGAAAGATATGATACAATCTTAACAGATCCCAAAAGGATCTCAACTACCCGCAACTATATAAGCAGGGGGCATCACCCCCTCAAGGTACGCACTCTCTTAACCTAACCGATTCTATTAGATCTGGAACCCCATAATCCTATTCTGGGCTTCTAGAGCTATTCACCTCTACATTAACCCCTTCTCGGCTATAACTCTCGGCCACGCCTTAGGGTTTGTCATCGAAGGCACACCTTCTTGTCCCAAACCTCGTATCTCGACCCCCCATTCGAAGTCCTTTGGACAAACGTTAAGGATCTGACCTTAACATTGGCGCCGTCTGTGGGGACTATCCAAGACCGAGGAGCAAGAAGCGCAGGCGCCGGTGACCCGAGCAAGGAATGGAAGAAATGCCACTCCACGAAGGAGCTGCCGACAGCAGCAACCCCCTACCGACCCCGGAAAAGGAGGTCGATCAGAGGAACAATACCATTCAACAATTGGAGGCAGCTCTGAGAGAGCTCTTGGAAAGGCAGACCCGAGAAGCAGCACTGGCCTCGGAAGCCGTAAAAAGAGCAGAAGAGCTCGCCAAAAAGCAGCAGGCCATTCTGGATGAGGCGGAAAAGCGAGAAAAAGACAGACTCGAAAAGCTCGAAAAGCTTAACAGCAAGACCCAGACCGTGGCAAACCACAGCAGCAAAACGGCGGAATCAAAGGATCGCACGTAGAGACCATCCACTGTGATAACACGGGCCCCCGGAAGAGAAGGGAGCAGGCACCCATTCTCATCTCACATCTTGGTGGAAGAGATCCCCAAGAAGTTCAGATACCACGTGGAAATCGAATCGTATGACGGAACCACGGGCCCGAAGCATCACTTAGATGCCTTCGAAAACAGAATGCTGCTTGTGAATGCTTCCGACGCCATACAATGCAAAGCCTTCACCATAACACTAAAGAAAGACGCCCTGACATGGTTCAACGCTCTACCTCCGGGCAGTATAGAGTGCTTTTCTGACCTGGCAGACAGCTTCATGAAGAACTTCACAACCCGCCGGAAGCTCCCAAAAACCTGTCTAAACCTATACTCGATAGTGCAAAAGCCTGAAGAAACTCTCCGGAGTTATCTGGAACGTTTCAACACGGAATGCACACAAATCGAGGGACTGCAATCCCAGGCGACCCTGATGGCCTTAGTCAAAGGGCTGAAAGAAGACACCCCTTTTCTAAAAAGCCTGACCAAAAGGCCACCAAAAACAATGGAGGAAATCCAGGAGCGATCCCATGACTACCTGCAGTAAGAAGAGGGACAGACCGCCGTAAAGACGGACAGAAACAAAAGGGACAACCCCCGGAAAGAGCACTTCAGGGACGACAGAGGACGGAAAGAGCACAGATCTAACAGATCATACTATAATCCCCTCAACGTCTCCTTGGCCCAGTTCCTCAATGAAGTATCTCAAGTTGAAAGAGTACCAGCTCCAAGACCCATAAAGAATACCGGTAGAGGAGACCGACGCTCGTACTGTAAGTACCACAAACAGCACGGGCACGACACGGAAGAACGTCGAGACCTCCTCGACTTCATCGAGGAAGGGCTAAAAAATAGAAAATTCCGTGAATGCACCGGCAGGTGCAGAAACAGAGATGATGAACGAAGATTCAGACAAAGACAAAACAGCCCGGAACCCAAAGCGGAGAGAAGAAGGGATGAACCCAAAGAGCGCGGCGCGCACCGCGAGATAGCAATGATCTGTTAGTCACAATGCACAACACTCAAGAGGGGGGTGAATTGAGTGTTTAAACAACAATAGATAATTTTTCGCGGAAGTGTAAATATCTAAGAATAAAGAACA
>JASCZI010090786.1:0-28929 GCA_036250425.1 Stylosanthes scabra
TGATATTTTTAGTCATTTTAAGAAAAAATAAATTTTATTTATTTTTGAAATTTATCCGATTTGATAGCTCTAGCATTTAATGCAAACCAGACTTAGTTTTTTTTTTCAAAGAATTTTTTAAAAAAATAATTCGAATTTTTTTATTTTTTAAAAATTATTCGTGATATTTTTAGTTATTTTAAAAAAAATTAAATTTTATTTATTTTTAAAATTTATCCCCATTGATAACTCTAGTATTTAATGCAAACCAGACTTAGTTTTTTTTTCAAAGAATTTTTTTAAAAAAAAAATAATTTAAATTTTTTTTAAATTTTTAAAAATAATTCATGATAGTTTTAGTTATTTTAAAAGAATTAATTTTATTTATTTTTAAAATTTATAATAGAGGACCTAATGCTTTCACAAATATGGATCAATGGCTTTCAAACTCTTATAATAAAGGACGGGTGATCCAACACTAACTACTTATTAACAAATAAATAGGTATTTGAAAGAAAAAAGTTGCAAGATTTAGACGTAGTCACTTATGTGCTAATGTTGCTTATATGACTATTTTAGTTTTTAATTCAATATTAATAATTTTAATATGTAAAATGTAATATTGAGATTGATTATTATAATACATTTTAATATTTTTTGTAATAAAGGTCAATAAAAAATATGAAATAATAGGATTATCTAAACTTTAAATCGAGTAGTCTGCACGAAATTGTTACTAATATTAAAATATAAGTAATAATAGGTAGCCATAATCGAGGATGATTAACGAATAATAGTACAACTGTTATATTTATTTTTTTAAAATTTACATTTGAATAGTACATCTAAAACAGAGGATAAACATTCTAATTTTATATGTTGAATTTATTCAATTTTAAAAATTAAATTAATTAATAATCAGTATTATTTTAAAATCATTTCAAATATCACTTAATAAACTAAATATTAGTATAAAATGAATTTTTGGGATAATATTACATTTTAATAAAAAAAAATTTAACTACTCTAATAGTATGATATATCAATTGAATTAGATTATATATTTACTCATGCATAAGATTCTTTCTGCAGCGTCGATTGGGAATTTATGAAAAAACATTAGTTAAATGATACCAAGGGCTTCATGATTGTAGAAAATGACCTTTTCGGAATAAACAGGGAATTCCTCTAATGTTGGCAAACAATTTTAAATTTGGATGTTGATTAACTGATTACACGTAGAGACAGCTGCTTGGTAGAATTTTCAAAGTTTTAACAAGGTCTTTCAAAACAAGTATTAAAGATAGGCCATACATTACAAGGACATTCTGGTCTTAACACAGTCAGATCCTGACCAGTTTTAGACCCCTAACAAGGGAGATTCTTGATAAATATCATATATTTACGTTTCTCGATAAAAATAAGGTCAACAACATAAAGCTAAAAGTTCTTTCATAAAAATAAATGGAAACAAACCTCTGCTAAAAGTCATTATCATATGTAAATAGTATGAAATGTACTGCCCATTAAATGGATTATTAGAATATTAAACAATCAAACAAAACTATGCAGACTGTTCTTTCAAGTGTTGTGTTTTGCTCAGAATATTTTAATAAAAACAAAGTACTTATGATATAACCCAATTCATGCTACATCAAGAATCTTATGCATGACTTCAATCTTAAGGTAACTGAATTAACTCAAACTGGTTAGGCAGCAACTGTCCTAATGACAAGTGATTTCTTGGGGCAATCTGATTTGTAAGTATTAAAGTATAGAACCATAATCACAGTAGACTGTTAACCTACAACGGCAATAGTCACCATACTTTGTAGCTCACTTTATTCACCAGTTACCCATGATAAGGGGATTTGCCTTTTTTAGATATACAGCAATTTACTAATATTTAACTCCTGAGGTATATTAAGTGATTGTAAATACTTCCATAAAATTATTCATAAATATCATCCATTTACGTTTCTCGATAAAAAGAGGTCAACAATATAAAGCTAAAAGTTTTTTCATAAAAATAAACGAAACAAACCTGTGCAAACTGTGCAAAAAGTCATTATCACATGCAAATAACATGAATAGTACTGCCCATTTAATGGATCATTAAAATATTAAGCAATCAAACAAATACTTTTTGCATACTGTTCTTTCAAGTTTTGTGTTTTGCTCAGAATTTATTCATTAAAATAAATATTTTAATAATATAACCCAATTCATGCTACATCAGGAATCTTATGCATGACTTCAAGCTTAAGGGAACTGCATTAACTCAAAATGGTTAGACAGCCAGTGTCCTAATGAGAAGTAATTTGTTGGGCCAATTAGATTTGTAAGTATCAAAGTATAAAATCATAATCAATTAGATTTGTAAGTATCAAAGTATAAAATCATAATCACAGCAGACTGTCAACCTAAGTTGAGCTTATATATTTTTGGAAGGTGTTCCGGTATACCTTAAAAAGTGAGATATACCGTATTTTTTACTTTTTAACCGTTGATCTTTATCATATATTATTTTATAATTATAATCAATCAAGATTAACGACTAAAAAGTGATGAAATACGATATACCTCACTTTTTGAGGTATACCAGAAAATTTTCCTATACTTTTTTATAATATACTAAAGTACAACTCAGATGAGAATCCTCAATTATGTATTTAGTGTTAAGAGCTAATCAAATTTGAAGAGCTAATTATTATTTTAGAATAAGTTGTCATTTTGTCCTAAGAATATCTATTCACTTCACATCTGTTAAGACAATTCAAGTTAATCAAATTATATGTATTTTTTTCCAAATCTTTTAAGTGAACTTCTCATGCATATATACAAGTAGACCATGTCTTCCTTTTTAGAACACAAGATATGTTAGTACATTCAGAGTTATATATCAGGGTAAAGTTTTCCCTTTGCACAGACTGCTTTATATCCTTAGCATAAAACAATCTCATGCTGTGGGCATTGACCTATTAGGCTGTCACAGTCTATTGGGATGTGTATAGAACTACAATTAAAAAGGAGGTTTCTTTCATGTTTTTAACACAGGTAAATAAAATAAAATAATCATTCAAAATAGAAAAGACCTTTTTATCGACCCAAGATCAAAGATTTGAGTTATAGCAGTATACATGTTTTAGCTAAGAATAATGAATTCATAAAGCAGTTGACCGTTTACTTATTTTACCCTCCTCTCTTGATTCTCTTCACGGATCAATACAATAACAATCCATTTAGCAAAGATATCACAAAACAAAACTAAAATTGTAGAGAGCAAAGAGAAAAACACAGAAGAGAATGAGCGACTTTCCTCCAAGAAACATCAATCTCTCGCACATTGACGATGAGTTATTGTGGAAGATTCTGGTCAGGGCTAATCCCAAGGTTGCTGCGAGATGTAAGCTGCTCAGCACAACTTGGAATCTCAAGCTACAATCATCTCTTTTTCTGCAGGAGAACTACACTGCAAATAAGAACAAGACCAGAAGTCTCATAATAGGTATGGGATATCCTCCAACGAATCAGATCTCACACTATTTTGTGAGATATGATGCAGACAGGAAGGAATAGCTAACTATTGTTGTTCCAAATACTATTTGGCGGTATTATAACCATGTTGTCCTTGGAAGTGACCATGGAGTGATATGCATCAGAAGTTCAGCTGGAGGAGGCAGATCAAGGATTCTGCTATGGAACCCACTCATTCGCAAGGACCAACTGCTTCCAGACGATCCTCACGGGCATTGTTGTTTTTCTACTTCCGTGTATGACTTTGGGTATTTGGATGATTCTATGGAGAATAGGATTGTGCACATCTTCAAGTGTGACCACACAGAAGAAAAGTTCCGTTGGAGCTTATACGATTCTCTTGGTAGAGGGTGGAACAACACAGGGGTTATTACATCTCATATAGCGAAGTTAGGCCCCAAATCTGTTGTGAAGAATGCATGTGTTCATTGGATTGGTTGGGGAGGAATTCACCAGCTTGAACCAACTCATATTGCCATATTTGATATGCAGAAGATGACATGGTTTGACTCAGAGATCCCGGAGAGGGCCAAAACAACTTACCATGCTTTGGTTGATTATAACAATGGAGTTGGATTCGTATTTTATCAAAATGTCGGTTTTCGTAGAAGCATTCAGGTTTGGCAGCTGGTGCAACAGGGTATGGATGGAATTAACTAGGTCAAGATGATCAACGTTAGGGGCCTTGGAATACCACTTAGCCCTACAGTCTTCATTGGCAACGACATCATATCTGTTTTGGAATGCAGGGGAGGTTTTGCCGCTGCTAATGACACACAGAGGACTGAGCTTTGGATTACTATCTTGAAGCACAATACAACTTCTGTAACGCAGCTTCTGCACAACTCATGGCAAGAAGAACTATCCTTGAAGACCATCACCATGCACTCAGAAAGTTTATATGATCCGAGAGCTTAGGATCACAACGGGTTTAGGTGTGGCATGAAACGTGCATTGAATAAATAACTGAATTGATGCCTTCCATCAATTTAGTCCAGTTTATCTAAGCAGTTGTTTTGGTTTCCAATTAGTAGCTTTTGTTTCTCTTGGGAGTTATTGTCTTTTTAAATGGTTTCGTCTTAGGAACTAATGCTCTTTCTTTAGACCAGTATGTGTAATAGTCTTTAGTTTGTGAGCATGAATTTAAATCCTTATGTCTAGAAATTAATGGATCTCATTGTGTTTTTTATCTAACTCTAAACTTGAAGTGATAATTAATCTGTTGTGGCATGAAACGTGCATTGAATAAATAATTGAATTGATGCCTTCCATCAATTTAGACCATTTTATATAGGCAGTTGTTTTTGTTTCCAATTAGTTGTTTTTGTTTCTCTTGGGAGTTATTGTCTTTTAAAATGGTTTCGTCTTAGGAACTAATGCTCCTTATTTAGATCAGTATGTGTAATACTCTTTAGTTTGTGAGCATGAATTTAAATTCTTATGTATAGAAATTAATGGATCTCATTGTGTTTTTTATTAAGCTCTAAACTTGAAGTGATAATTAATCTGTTGTTTTTTCTTAGTTAATAATTACCACATTTTGATCGATAATTGTAAATCCTCGATGAGTAAAAAACACATTTATTTTTAAGAAACCACTAAACAAACCTTCTGCTATTAAAGTTGAAGGCAACTATATTATTTAATGCAAGATTGAGTTCTAAAACAGTTTCTCATGATGAATTTTAAAGATTATGCCAAATGAATTATGCAGACACTATTTCAGTGGAATACGTCTTTATTATTTGAATCGTATATTAAACACCCTCATCTAAGTAAAATCATATCTACTATTGGAACCGAACACATTAAATGAAAGGTAGCTAATATGTGATTTGTACCATTGGCCGTAGTTAATAATATTCAAAACAGTGCACATAATTTATTCAATGGTGTAATCTTTGTCGTCTAGCTAATTTATTTAACTTAGCATGGGTAATTATTTTTTTATTTACGTCTAAGCATAGCTGTTTCTACCTATGCTGAACTACTTATTTTCCTCATTGTGTTTAAGCATAGTTTATAAAACCTGCATGTAGATGACATCAGAATTTGTCCAAAATGCCCCTGATAATAAAAAAGTGGCATGTTGCTGGAATCAGAGGAGACACACAGCATAATAAGGAAAACCAACTTGTCAATCCTACAGTTTTGGCTGGAGACAATGTCAATGGATAGCGGTGCTTCCTCCCAGGCAAGAGCTAAACGGAAATTAGTTATTCAGGAGAGAAAAATGAAATCAATGGCTTCTTTAATAGGAAACCATCAACGAAATCATGATAGAGAACCTCTACAGGAGGTTAAGGATGCTAGCAACATTGGAATAATAGGTAGGAAGCATTTCTTTAATTGGGTTCACTCATTTTTATTAGTGTTTTGTTATAAATTTTCCAGATACATTGCCATTGTTGTTTGAGAGTAATATTTATGAATGCAACTTAGCTCTAGAAAAATAAATGGTCTCATCTCACGTTGCCAGGAATTCGTGTTGAAGATAACAATAGCCATTTGAGAGGAACAAACAATGCTTCCAAGGAGAATATCATTCAAAACCTTCAGACGCAGAGCCCTGCATTGGCATCTCACGGATATTATCTGTCTGGCAGCAAGAGGAGGATATCTTTTGGAGAAACACTTTCAGAATCGGATAAGAACCATTCTTATTGTGCAGGTTAGAAATAATGAACCTCATATGGCTATGCAGTTTTTTTTTTCGTGTTTAACATAACTTAAAGTGCTAAGTGACTCTGTATAAGTCTATTTGTGTCCTTAACCGAGGAGCAGTATTTTCAGGGGCTACTATTTTAAGACTTTTATTAATATGGATAACTTATAGAATCAAGCATTAACTTTAATTAGCACTAAGCTGAACAATAGAAATACTTTTTTGAACAGACAAGGCAAAGCAAGCAAGGAGGGATAGATGTGCAAAGTTGGCTGAAAAGGCTAGAAACAGAGATAATTACGTGAACATAACTGGTTGGATTCCTTTATATTTACGAAAACATTAGGTAACTTCTGTAAAGTTAATCAGTCAAATTTCTATCCTTGCAGGGGGCACTCCACACAATAGCAGCATTATTTCGGCGGTGCCGATTGTCACTCCAATTTCTGTTTTAGATATTAATTCACTAGCTTATCGTCAAAACCAAACTCAGTTTACTCAAATGAGTAGACCAAACAACTATTCCCCTCAGATCCACACTCAGAAAAGTCAAACAAATTCAGCACCTACGTCTGTTAATAGTGGATTGGCTGGTATATTTAGCATAAATGTGTTTACTTATTATATTTAAAATAACATTTCTTTTGAAGTCTGAATAATTTATTATTGGGTTGTGTTGATTAGACAAGGCAAAGAAAGCTGGGAAGGATAGATGTACAAACTTGGCTGAAAAAACTACACTCACTCCAAGCACTCTTTGTGCATCGAAGAGTCTCACTCCAACATCTGATTTAGACATAAATTCAACACCTTCTCCTGTCAACCAAATCCAGGTTCTTCAAATTGATCCACCAAATATTCCTTCCCCTCAGGACAGGACTAAAAAATCTCAAATGAATTCACCAGCTACATGTAGTGAAAATGGATCACCTGGTATATTTAGCCGAGTTCAGTTCTATCAAATTAGAGTTTGAGTTTTGTTTTTGTCTGAATCTAGAATGGTTTTCTTTTGTTTGTTTTAATATCAGGAACGGAAGCTTTATACTCGGAAGATTCAAGGAGAGCCGGAAGGAGTCAATATGAAACAATAAGAAGAAATGCACCCCAGAGAAGGAAAAGGGTCTCATTAGGTAATTATATTACATGCATCATGAATTAATGTCTTAGCTTACTTATATTTAACTACTAAGTTTATGTGTCATAAATCATTTTCTAAATAAATTAGCATTTAATGGTTGATAAAGACGTGCAATAAATCATTTACATCTTCAATGAAGGGAATGATTCATTACCTGGGAGCAATGAACAACCGACCCAGCCACAAGAAACATGTTATTTTTTCTAACCACCTCAGCCAACATTGAGATGTTCCTCACCCCTGTGTACATAACAACACATCAAAATTGTTCATGAATAGGTCAATTTAAAAGAACTGCTGGAAAGAGGAGAAGAAAAGCTAGCTTGCTAAATAATACCAATGAAGGTACAAGTGCTAGGTTGTTTTTATAACAATGGCAGCATATTAGTTCAGTCAGTGAAAAAGTCATATAGTTATTTATATCCAATTATTAGTCTATTAGCATCAAATCATGTTCATATCTCACCATTTACAGAGTATTGCCACATGGAAGATGCAATGTATGAATGCCAATATTGCGGGGCATTGTTTTGGTATTGTGAAAGATCATCTAAAGGAAATGCTACAGAAGAGCCTAAATTTACACTCTGTTGCAGAGGTGGTCAGATTGAGATACCACACCTCCAACAAGCCCCTACACCACTATACAATATGTTATTTGCCAATTGTCCTAAGAGTAAGCATTTTAGAGAATATATCAGATCATACAACAACATGTTTCAGTTCACATCGATAGGGGCGAAGATTGAATGACGTGGTACTCATTCAAGGGGACCACCAACATTTGTTTTGTCTGGGGAAAACTATCATCTGATGGGTAGCCTACTACTAGCCGAGGGAACTACAGCAAAATTTGCCCAACTATATATATATGACACACAAAATGAAGTGCAGAACCGGATTCAAGCTGTCAGGTAAATTATGATTGGGCCTTATTAAGAGTTATGTAATAAATAAAAAAGTTATTGTGACTAATGTTAGGTTTGTATTTTTCAACCAAAAAGAATTTATTTGAATACAAATGTCTGCATTTAATCCGTGTATCTTGGCTGTTGATTAGTTATAAAAATTACTTATACTAGGCTCAAATACTATTTCCATAGTAAATTATCTTATATACAGTTCAATCAGTTAATTCCACGTTCCGAAAGCAACTTATACTGTATATTTGATCTAATTATAGGGGCCAGGATGGGGGCCACACACATGCAGACATTGTTCAAGAGTTAAAACAAATGTTAGACGAGAACAATGTCTTAGTCAAGGCTTTTCGCATGTGTAAATATTCATTATCTAGGGACAACAACAAGGTGTTAGGTTGAGGCTATTAGGTAAGCGTCGAAGGGACGGTAGGAGATACAACTTGCCAACCACAGATGAGGTGGCTGCACTAATAGTGGGAGACTTTGATATGGACAAAAATGATCGTGACATAATTGTTGAATCACAGTCTGGTATACTACAGCGGATCAACCAATTGAATCCATCTTATTTGCCACTGTAGTATCCACTTTTATTTCCGTTCGAGAAGATGGATTCAAGGAGGGAATACCACTAAACAAGAGGCGTTCTAACAATGAAAAAGGTCGTCAAAACATGACAATGAGAGATTGGTTTGCATTTAGGATACAAGAAAGATTGGCAGATGGTTCTCCCTTATTGTACTCTAAAAGACTTTTTCAACAGTTCATTGTTGATGGCTATGCCACAATTGAGTCAGCAAGGCTTAATTATATTCGCATGGTTCAGAAGACCCTCAGGGCTGACATGTACAAAGGGATTAAAGAAGCTGTTTTGAGTGGAGAAACTACACCTGCATCGCGCGGCAAGCGCATAGTGCTTCCATCTTCCTTCACCGGAGGACCTCGGTATATGATACAAAACTATCAAGATGCAATGGCCATATGTAAAGTTGTCAGATACCCGGACCTATTCATTTCCTTTACATGTAATCCAAAGTGGCCAGAGCTAGAAGATTTCTTGAAAAACAGGGACCTGAATTCAGAGGATCGGCCAGACATGGTTTGTAGGGCTTTGAAAGCAAAGTTAGATACTCTCATCAATGATATAAGGGGTAATGAAATTTTTGGAAGAGTGGTTGCGGGTATGTTTTATCTACCATCTTCTTAATAAACAAGTTATCAATAATTTATTTCAATAAGCACATTTTATTAAATCTGCATGCTTGAAATATAATTTGTTTCATGCATAAACACAATATCTTTTTGTTTATAAGGTTTTCCTGATTTTAACTTATTTCCGATATGTAGTTGTGTATACTATTGAGTTTCAGAAAAGAGGACTTCCTCATGCTCACATTTTGTTGTTCCTACATCATGATGACAAATACCCTAAACCCGAAGATATAGATAGGATTATATCTGCCGAGATTCCAGACCAAGAAGAAGATCCTGAGTATTTTGATGTTGTTAAGAAGCACATGATACATGGTCCATGCGGACAAGTTAGGCAAGAATCACCTTGCATGGAGGATGGGAAGTGCATTAGACATTTCCCAAAAAAGTTTGTGGAGTCTACAACAATAGATGAAGATGGATATCCGGTTTATAGAAAAAGAGACAACGGGAGGAGGATAACAAAATCTAGCATTGAACTTGACAACAGATGGGTTGTGCCACACAACAAACTACTGCTAAAGAGGTATGGGGCTCATATAAATGTTGAATGGTGCAACTAGTCAAGTTCAATCAAATATTTGTTCAAGTATGTTAATAAGGGCCATGATAGAGTAACAGCTTCTTTCTATAGAGCTGCCACGGATGATGTAGACACAGATAATTATGATGAAATCAGCATGTTCTATGATTGTAGATATATATCCCCATGCGAAGCTGCATGGCGGATATTTGCCTACAATATACACTACAGAGATCCATCTGTGGTAAGATTAGGATTCCACTTACCAGATGAACAAAATGTCATTTTCGATGACAACGAATAGCTCGATGATGTTGCGAGGAAGGAATCCGTTAAGGAGTCAATCTTCCTACAATTGTTTTGTTCTAAAAAAGACTAACACGGATGCTCAAACGATGACTTACGCCGAGATACCGTCTAAGTTTGTTTGGAACCCAACCGAAAGGCAATGGTTTCCCCGGAAGAAAGGCAATGTTATAGGTAGGATCTTCTATGTACCCCCTGGATCAGGTGACAACTATTATCTCAGGTTGTTGCTGAATTTTGTCCAAGGTCCTACCTCATATGGTGAACTGTGAACAGTAGATGGAGTTGAATATCAATCTTATAGGGATGCCTGTTATGCTAGGGGATTATTGGATGATGACAAGGAGTACATCGATGCGATTGAGGAGGCAAGCCACTGGGCATCTGGGGAATACCTCAGGAGACTTTTTGCAGCGTTACTATTTTCAAATTCCATGGAAAGACATGAACATGTTTGGGAGAAGTCACATGTTTTACTAGGTGAAGATATTGTTTACAGACAGAGAATGTTGCTCCATAACCCAGGTATTTTTTTCCTAACAAGATTATTCACTACTCTTATTATAATATTTCAAGATTTTGAAAAATGGAAAACAACATATATATGATAATAATCATATTATGGCATCAGCCAGGCGCTTAATTCTCAAAAATGATTTCACGGTTGTCTGAACAAGCAAGTGCTCAGGCAATAAAAGTCATTTTATTTAGTTAAGAATTTTATTTCATTAAGTTGACAAGCCTGAAAGTAGATAACTAATACTAATTATTAGTTATTAGTAATTACACATAAAGACAGTCCAGCTCAGAAAATTTGAAGCTTTTAAACCTATAACTTATTTCTTGAGACATGGCTACACACAGTAAAGCTAATTTTTATGCAGGATCTCATAGTTTCTTCAGCCAGTGAACATGTAAGACCTGATTAATATTATTGATCAATAAAGTGTGAAGGTGTTTGTGTGGGAAACTCAAACTGATAACATTTAGATTCGTGCATAAAACCAGATTACCTTAGCAATATCTGTTTAGCATTCCAGACACGTCAAACTAGCAGATCTTCCTGAGATGTCAATTTTATGGAATTTCTATCACCTGCTCTAAAAGAATAATGTAAGGCTTAGTACTTGAAAACATATCAGGTTAGCACCCAAGATTAAATTGATAGGCAAGCTACATTTTACAAATACCTGCATAGTAATTACTTCTTGACGAAATACAAAGGATTAACCCAAAATTTATCCTCGGCCAATGAACACTTTAACCTCTACCAAGTTGCTAAACTTTCATAATTTATGACCCTGCAAAATATAAATAGTTAAATCTTGGTTAAGAGAGAAAGAAAAACCTATCAAAATACTAATTTACTGGTGATGAGCTCTAGATCTATCGCCAAAGAGATATTGCTTAACTCAATTAAAACGAATTACTTTTAATTTAATTTAATGCAAATACCAGTGGAACAATAGACATCAGCCAGGCGCTTATTTTGCACTTTTTGTGCAGGCTTGACTCTTGAAAAGGGGAGATCAACAATATTACTCTACTCCTCATTGAAAATATGTTGAAGAGTTACAATCGTACGTTGAGTGATTTTCCAGGGATGCCAATTCCTATAACAGACGAGAACTCGACTGATTTTTATGGCAATAGACTGAATAGGTTGGTTATGGATGAAATGAGTTATGATAGGAAAAAACTTTCAGAGGACCTTGCAGCAGCTGATAGATGAACAAAGGAGAATGTACGATAAAATAATAGATGCAGTTGATAGTAGGCGAGGTGGCGTATTCTTCCTATACGGTTATGGTGGAACGGGGAAAACGTTTGTATGGAAGACATTGGCTGCGTCGCTGAGATCAAGAGGGAAGATTGTCCTCACTGTTGCATCAAGTGGTATAGCATCTTTGTTATTGCCTGGTGGAAGAACTGCTCACTCACGGTTTGCTATACCGCTCAATCTAGATGAATATTCAACATGCAATATAAAGCAAGGCAGTCCATTGGAAGAACTGCTGATCAGAACCAAACTTATAATATGGGATGAAGCTCCAATGGTTAATAAATATTGTATAGAAGCTTTCGACAGGACAATGAGGGACATCTTAAGGTTCAAGAATGCTAATAGCATTGATCAACCATTTGGTGGGAAGATTGTAGTTTTTGGTGGCGATTTCAGGCAGATTTTACCAGTAATTCCCAAGGGTACTAGGCAAGATATTGTAAATGCAACTATCAACTCATCTTACATATGGGACTCCTGCAAGATTCTGAGACTCACAAAAAATATGAGGCTTGCACGAAATAACAATGGGGAAACTACCGCTGAGACACGAGACTTTGCAGAATGGATACTGAAGGTTGGAGATGGGAAGGCTGGTGATGATAAGGATCACTACGAGAACGTGCAAATTCCGGAAGACCTACTTCTCAAGGACTGGGATGAACCAATAGAGACAATATGTAAGGCAACATACATGGAATTCTTTCAAGGCAACTTAGATCCTAAACAAATAGAGGACAGGGCAATACTAGCTCCTACATTGAAAGATGTGGATGAAATCAATGCATACATGATGAGCTTGAACAGTGAAGAATCAAGAACCTACTATAGCTCTGACAAGGCATGCCCAACTGAGTCAAATAATGACTTATTAGCAACTATACACACGCCTGAATTCCTTAATTCAATAAAGTGTTCCGGTGTCCCAAATCACAAGCTGATTCTCAAGATTGGAACACTGGTTATGCTACTTAGGAACATTGATCATTTAGCTGGACTGTGTAATGGTACAAGGTTGTTAATAACAAGATTGGGCAAATATATAATAGAGGCGCAGAGCCTAAATGGAAAGAACAAGGGAGACAAGGTTCTAATACCAAGGATGACACTCACTCCATCGGATCACAGGATTCCATTCAAGTTTCAGCGTAGGCAATTCCCTTTGATGGTGGCATATGCGATGACAATAAACAAAAGCCAAGGATAATCTCTTTCTAGGGTTGGGTTATTACTGAAGAAACCAGTGTTCACCCATGGTCAGTTGTATGTTGCAGCCTCAAGAGTGACCAACAGGACATGATTAAAGATTCTATTGGCACATGATGAGGAAGAATCAGGACAAACAGAAAATGTTGTTTATAAGGAAGTCTTTAGGAATGTTGCATAGTGACTAGGCCACTCAGCATGCTATCTTCATTTTGTTTAAGGTTTTTACAGTTTTTTAATCCACATATGCTTTGAACATCTAGCTAAATCAATATTTCTATCTTTTTATGACATGAACCAAATGAAAACTCTTCTTTTTTGTTACATGTATCAATTGAGAGTTTTAGGCCAATGCAGTCTATTTTTATTCTGTCGAAAACTCGAACGTGAATAAATGTCAAATGTGCTGCATTCAATATAATTAAAACTTTGTTTTGCAGTATTGAAAGAACGAAATTTATTTAGACTTTACCGTGGTTTCTCATAACCTTACATTGACAACGTACTACTCCGAACATCTTGCAATGGAAGGTGAATTATCTTGCCTTATTTAAGATGATTTGACCTGATTTATCCAAACCAGATATAGAAAATGTCAGTGATTCTCAAAACTGATTTCATGGTTGGCTGAACCAACAAGTGCTTAGGAAATAAAAGTTATTTTATTTATTTAAGGATTTTATTTCATTAAGTTGACAAGCCTGAAAGTAGGTAACTAATACTAATTAGTAGTGATTAGTAATTACATATAAAATAATCTTAGCAAATCAGAATTTTTGAGGTTTTTAAACCTATAGGTTATTTCTTAAGACATGGCTACACACAGTAAAACTAATTTTTAGGCAGGATCTCATACTTTCTTCAGCCAGTGAAAATGTAAGACCTGATTAATATTATTGATGAATAAAGCGCCAAAATGTTTGTGTGGGAAACTCAAATTGATATTTAGCAAAATGCATAAAATCATATTACCTTAGCAATATCTGCTCTAAAAGAATAAGGGTTTAATTTTGTGCCTTCTCTGAAATGCATAAAACCAGATTATATGCATAAAACCAGATTACCTTACCCCGGAGCAGTATCTCTTTAGCACTCCAGACACGTCAAACTAGCATATCCCCCCGAGATGTCAATTTTCTGGAATTTCTATCATCTGCTCTAAAAGAATAATGCAAGGTTTAGTATTTGAAAATGTATCAGGTATGCCCCCAAGATTAAATTGATAGGCAAACTAGATTTTGCAAATACCAGCATAGTAATTACTTCTTGACGAGATACAAAGGATTAACCCAAAATTTATCCTCGGCCAACTAACAGATTAACCTCTACCAAGTTGCTAAACTTCCCTAATATATGACCCTGCAAAATGTAAATAGTTATATCTTGGTTAAGAGAGAAAGAAGAACCTATCAAAATACTAAATTACTGGTGATAAGCTCTAGATCTATCGCCTCAGGCAACAAATTTACTCAATAATCTAAATTAATGCAAATACCAGTGGAACAATAGATTTCTAACCTTATGTTAATCGACGCTGTGCAAAACGACCAGACATCATGCTTGAATCATATTCAGCTATGGAGGTAATTTATGGGCTGTCAAATATTCAATATAAAAAAAATAGAGCTTATTCAATGATGTTTGTTGAAGGCACTAAAAATCTAAGGGAGGTAGTTCAGTTATTGTTGGAGACTCAATAAATGAACCCAGCACTGCTGCTGTCGCGGCAGGCAATATGCAATCTCCCCCAGTTTAGTTCAATATATCCCCCTTTTGGAAATATGTTTTGTTCGATGTGTAAGAAATATCTAAATTGTTCAGTTAAGTATACTATTCTGAGGTGAATGGTATGTTATTAATGTAAAGGTTGATTACCCAAATTTATTTGGGCCAATGTAGTGACATAACTCAGGCTCTGGGAAAGATCTGGACTCAGCTTTGTTGAAAATTTTTTGGTCAAACTACTTGAAATTGATCCGCAAACCAAATAGGTGATTTATTACATAATACCTATTGGGCCTAATATGAATCGTTTAAATATTTTTTAAAAACATATATAATCCAATACCGGAATATGGGTTGTTAAGCTGTTTGTTGAGCGGTACTAGAATTTTAATTGTCTATTACAAAAAATAGGTCCAGCAAATAGATAATGCTCAAGATACATGTTAAGTCACAAAAAAACTTTTTGGACATTTCTCATAACAACTTCAAATAGAGACAACAACTAATAAATAAATACTTTACGTTCAAACTAGCTCTTTATATTTCTTTTAATTGTGGGGGATCAACTTCTACCAAGAGTGTGCCAAGAAAAACTTTGATCCTTTTGCAGGACTTATTGCATGAAGCATACCATAGAACCATGTTTTAAAGAACAAATTTTTTGATGACTTTAAAAGAACACATTTGTACCACTCTTATTCCTGCCCTTATTTTTCACGCAAAAAAACCATTTCAAATATTATCACTATATCAACTAATAAAACATGGATATAATAACTAAAAATAAATTTCAAACTTCAACAATTTTTAAAAAAATTACGTTAGGCAACATAAAAAAGAACAATATATAGTTATATGTTTGTATTACAGGGTGCAGAGTCAATTAACATTACGTTTAGAAATAAATAGTTGCTAAGTATGTCAATTAATATGCAAATATCCGCGCATCGCGCGGGTGAGCAAGGGAGAGATAATAATAAATGGAAGACGAAGAACACATTCAAAGCATCATCATGTTCATTGAGAGAAAGGGAGAGATAATCTCAGAGGTAGACTAATGGAGACAGCCACACCACCATTTCGCGTCGGCCAACGTCAGCGCCGCCCTCACCCCGGGCGTCGCTCAACAATCCACCTTCTCCACTGTCACCGAACATCTATGTGTCTTCCCTGCTCAAGTTGACACCACCTTTACAGATCTTCTCAACCGCAAGTTTTTGCCAGATCCAGTCTTCCTCATCACAGATCTACACAGCATCACCATCATCGGAGCTCGCTTGCCATCACTGCAACCACTCTATTACCATCATTGGAAACCGTGATTCCCAAAATCGGAGACCACCATTGTACTCAAGCAAGTCATCATGGATTGTCCGAAGATTCTCTGACTATGGGTTCTGTGGGTATTTGAAAATTTTGATTTTTTTTTGGGTTTTGTTAGCTATTGAGTTTGAGTTGGTGTTTGGAGATGATGAGTGTCATGTGATTGAAAGTTGGGATCTTTTCTTATTTGGGGTTTGACACTGAGATCTTATTTGGGGGTTTGGAGGTGATGAGTGTCACCGTGATGAGTGTTATGTTTATTTGGATTAATGTTTTGATTATTATAACAATTTTGATTGGATTTTGAGGGAGAATTGTGTTGGACTGTCAAACAACTTTTAGATTCTTTGGATTTAGTCGCTTTCAGGATACAAGAATGTTAATGCAGTTGTTTTTGATATGTTTCATGTAATTCCTTTGCTCGAAGCTTTGCTCCATCGCTGCGTTATTTTGTAGGTGCAGAAGATGATGAATCGATGATGATGGTGATACTTTGGTTTTTTCTTTTGTTATAGATGATGATTTGAATATTTTTACTTTTATTTATTTTATTCACAACTATTTATTTATTTAATTCTATAATAAAAGCTAATAATAAAACATAAGGGTCTTTTGGTAATAAAAAATTAAAAGGATGATTTTAAATCAATTTTAAAGCTTAGGGACCATTTTGAATAGAAAAAAAGATTGGGGACGAAATTGATTTTAGGGTGAAACCTTAGGGACCAAAACAGTAGTTATCCGTTTTCAGATTTGTGTGCATTTAATTAAAAGACTATATTATATATAAGAGTGATTGTTGCAATCGAGGCTTGATTAACAAAATAAATAAATAAAATAAAAGCCTTCACCTCATAAGAAAACAAAGGCACAAGATTTAAAGTAATTAAAATCGAAAACAAGGTTTTAATGTGAGATCACAGTACTTAGAATGTGATGTGCACGGAAAATAGTTACTTGCACCACTTTGATTAGTCAACTTTGGCTAATATATATATATATATATATATATATATATATATATATTAAGGTGGGAAGATTCAAATTATGTAGTGTGAATTCGATGGTTACATATGGTTACTTTCAAAATACAATTATGTTCGAAAGGAAGTTATAGGTGATTGAAATCAAAAGTATGAGTCTTCGAATAGTGGAACCGCGTCATCGATTGAAGATTGGCAAGATTTGATTCCGGAAAGGTATGTCGGGTGCATCGAAAGTTTTACAACTATGAAGCGGTTAAAAGGTAGTTCTCCACATGGCGCGTCATCATTAGTCACCAAAGCCTATAAATATAAAGGTAGCCTTTTGGGTTAAAGGTTGGAATCTTCACTCAGAAATACACTTAAACAATTTCACATCCCAGCAACGTACTGACTTTGTTCCAAGTTACTTTTTGAGTAGGGTTTCTTCCACCTTTATAATTCCTGTCAAATTTATTTCACAAGTCATTTACATTTCATGCAAGTTATTTACAATTTTTTTATTTACTTCATCTGTACACCTTTCGGTTTTCTGTGAAAGGTTATTATTATGTAAAACGACTCTTCGAACTTCTGTGAAGGATTGTTCTTCAAGCTTTTTAAGTTTGTCATCTTTTGAAATTCTGAGAAAGATTATATTTCTGAACTTTTAAGTGCTATTGTAATCGAAGCATTATTCCAGAACTAAGTCTCTTGTACTTCACTGTTTTATTTCCATTCTTGAACTTTGACACAAAATTGGTTTGTAAACGAGATCCCCTTTGAGGAGTTAGATTCCGCTCCCAGATTATTAGAATGGATCAAAAAATAGATTTTCTCTTTTGTTATCGAAGTTGTCAAAAATCTGTAAAACATTATCCATATCATTCTTTAAAACAAACAATCTAACTTTTTACTAATAAATAAAGAAATAAATTATACATTTCACAGAGTAACTAAATCCAAATTAATATGTCATATACATAATTATACATAAGAGGGTCAAATACTTTTGCAAAACTATGAATAATTTGACCCAATTGGCTAGGTCATAAACGTTTGAGGTGGGAGTTTTTTTTTATAAATTTACATCGCACAAAGATTCAAAAACACGAGTGAGAAGGTTCAATACAAGAAAAATATAAGCAACCAAAGTAAAAAAAAACATTTCGAAACAAATAAATTAAAGACACATAATACACCTAAGTAATCTATGCCTATATCACATTTGAGTGGGAGTTGTCTTGTTGATGAAAACTTCATTGTGTCTAACTTAACTAAAAAAAAAAAAGAAAAAAACAGCAAGATACCAAAGGTTCACAAGAATATGTTTGTCGTTGGTGGTTACCTTGAAGATAGTAATTGTGCGGTTAAATATATAAGGGTTGTTGGTGTTTGGCTAAAAACGATACAGAGGTGGCTATTACAAGTTTAGAGGAGATAGTGCAATTTGTTCTTGAGGAGTTGTGACTGAAGAGAATTTGATCATTGCTATAGGTGATAAGAATGTAGTAGAGTGGTTAATGAAAATGTTGAAACTGACTGGGAACAAAGATGGATCAGAAATTTGACATTAAACATAAAACATGTTGTATTGAATATAATAGGAAAATTTATCCAAAAAGATGAATTTGTTAACATTACAAGTTGGGATGAATTGGCTAGTGGGTGTACAGCAGATTGGGTCGAGTGGGTAGTGTAACTTTGTAAATGAAAACAGGCAACAAAACCAGGCAAAAGAGCGAGGATGGATATTAGCATTGGGAGATGAGGAATATGGTTGGCACAAAAACTGCATGTGTTAGCTGTGGTGTAGCTTGAAATTATTCTTTTATTTGGCTTAGGTTGTCTTTGCAGGTGTTATTGTTGTGATTGTTTAGTTATTATAGTAACTGTGTAACTGTTTGTCCCAGGTATTTGGCCTCCCTTGATGGTAAATCGAAGGAGAACGTCAAATACTATTGTTTTCTCTCCGTTTTGGTCGAGTGTAAAAAAAGAAATTACCCATATATAACTTTACATGGGTCACATATAACTTGAGAAATCTTGAGCTTACTGGAGTTTTTGAGATTAGTCTCGAGTTATACGTGGGATGACCCACGTATAACTTAGCTTGTAGCTAAGCTTCTGTCGAATGACCCACGTATAACTTAGCTTTTAGTTAAGCTTCTGGAGCTTGATTCTTGCCTCCAGCGTATAACATTGCTTCTTACGTATAACGTGGGCTTTCAATTTCATTTCTGGAACTTGAGTCAAATCCATCAAGTTATACGCCATCTATTGCACGTATAACGTGGGGCAAATGGTAAGCTTCTGAACTTGTTGTTCAACTTCTCAAGTTATACGTGTGAAACTACACGTATAACTTGTGTTGGCTTCTCCATTCTTTCCACTTCACTTTGCTTTCTTCTAGTTCCTTTCTTCAATCATATTTTGAGTGGCCTTGAATACCTAAAAATCCTTGTGAAGTATTCTATAAACATAAATAAAACTCAAAAGATATCAAATTTATTTAATTAATAAATTAAGAGCAATAAATCATAAGAATAATCACAATAATCAAGAAAAATTGAAGTTAAAAATAAGGCGAATTCTATGGTGTAGACGGTCATTTACCATCTACACCTGTATACAACAGATGTCAAAATCTGAAAGCATGGGCATGAGAAAGAGAGCTGGACGGACTCCGTGTAGGGGAAGATACTGACGTCATAGCAGGAACGGGCAGAGACTTGGTTAATAATCCACAAGACTAAACAACGTCATTTGGTTACATTTAATGATGAACATTAAAAGGGAAGATAAGTGGGTTGTTCAAGTTTCTTGAACTGGGCCTCGCTTTGGTTTGCCTAAGTGTGTGGGTTTTGAAAAACCCAACCAGAGACTGATATTACGTTCTTGCAAAGCAGGTCTTGATGAAAAGTTGATAATCATAAGAAAGTTGGTGAGTATTTAATTTTAAAATAGAGCAAACATTTTTAAGAAGTTCGATATTAATTTTAGAAAAAATATTCTTAAAAAGTTAGTAAAAGAGTATAAAATTAATTTTTTGTAATGTTAATTTTTTCGAAAGTTTAGAAAATATTATCCAATAAGTTTATTTTTCCAAAAAATCTATTCTATTATTTTTCACTAATAATATTATTTAATGAAGATAAAAAACTAAGAATAAACATTCAATATTTATATAAGAAATTTCATGTCTATCGGTCTATATGTATGTTGGTATTAAACAAAATAATAATATGACATAATAAATCTAATCAAAAAATATTTAAAAATTAGAGATTAAAAAAGATAGATAAAATATAAAAATACACAACACCTTGGAAAAATATTTATTATCACCTTAAATTGTAAATACAAAATTTTAATGAATAAAATATAATTAATTATAAATATATATTAATATCATTTTGATTATTTATTTAATACTTTCTCATTAATGCTACCAACCCCTGATGCCCTTTTAGAAAGTCAAACCACTAATTGGCCCAATGCACTTTCTATATTCAACTGCGTCATGCCTACGCCCAGCCCAATACAAAACTAAGTCCCAACCCTTAACAAGTGCGCCATTCCAGTCCAAAAATAAAAACCAACGCCCCGTCATCATCATCAATCTACTTTATCTCAATTATTTAATATTTTTAAAAATTTATAGAATTTTCATTTAAAGTAGATTGTGTATCCGTAATAATAGTAATTACAAAAATTATAATACGTAAACTTCTAAGAAAAAGTAATTAAAATTGTGAATGTTTCTATATAATAAGTTTTTTTTTTTTACTATATAATAAGTTAATTTGACTTTAATGTTAAAATTTATGAGTTATTTGAATGTTTTACATCTTAGTATAGAAATCATAAATTTTTTTATAATATTATTTATAATGTAGTAATGACTGATGATTATATCCTATTGTTTTAATTTGTATTTATGTTTGAATACGTACTCTCTAGAGTATAAACGCTAATTAATTTATACTAGGTAAGAAAAGCCAAATCAAATGGAAAGACTTTATATTAATTTTTAAATTGATATATATTAAATCAGAATGATATTTAAATGAGTGATTTTAGTTAACTAAGTTAAATCAAATTATTTAATTTAATATTAAATAAAATATTATTTCGATATTAAATAGAATTAAAAATAATATCTAAATAAAATTTTATTTGACATTAAAGAAATTTTATATTTAATATAAAATAAATAATTTAATTAAATTTATTGATTAAACCATTTATTCGTATAAAATTATTGACATTTAGATGCTTGTAGTCATATCCTTATTTACTTGAAAATACACTCTTATTGGAAGTTTGTAACCTACTCTTTTTGTTTTTTGCTTTTCACTTTATTGTATCAAGGGTGAGTTTGATAAAGCTTTTACTTTTTAAAAATAACTTATGAAAGTTGTTTTTTAAAAGATAACTTTTTTAAAAGTCATAGCACGTGTGTTTGGTAAAATCAAATAAAATTGATCTTTTAATAAACATAAGCAACGACAATTGTGTTTGGTAAAATGACTTTAAAAATTTAAAATGACCATAGTAGATATAAATGTAATAATAAATGCGAATATTTATTACTAAATAGGGTTATATTAGACTTTTTAATTTTAATAAGTACAAGCCATCTTTAAAAAAGCTACTCTTTAGGTGCTTTCAAAAACATCCCTATCTTTTAAGGAGGAATCTACAATGGACCAGGTTCATGGTGGACCAAGTGAAATATTCTTAAATGAGTGGTTGTAATTTTTTCTATATTTTATTTTTATTATTTATTATAAAATCACAATCACTCTCAACCACTCATTTGAAAATATTCTACTTGGTTCATGGTGAACCAGGTTCATCTTAGACAAAGCCATCTTTTAAAAGCTACAAGCACGCTGTCTTTTTTATTTACCAAACACAAAAGTACAAGCACCCCTTCGAAAAGTTTTACCAAACCCAAATCATGAAAGTTATTACATCCCCATATAATTTTTTTTTGTTCAATTAAATTATAAGGCATTTCATTGTTTTAAATGATGAGAAACATTTTAATTTAGAGTACTAAGTAAAATCTAGTAATTTTTAATATATAGGATATGTCTATAATAATTATTATATTTGGTATGTCTTTACATTGTATGGTAATAATAATTAAAAATTATTTTAAATATTAAACAAAATACAATTTGTCTATAACTCAATTATGGTGTTAATACGGTGATTGTTGGTGATGAAAATAGGAAAAACAATATGATGAATGAATGTTGATACAGTGATAAATTATATCAAACACCTATTTAACAGTAAATATTAGTAATTGAGATGAAATGAAAATTCTATACAATAAATTACAAATGATTAGAGGAAGAAACTAATGACTATGAATATGGCATGATAAGATGACTGAAACTAAAAGGAATTGAAATACAATAAATGGAAGGATTATCAATTGCAGGCGCATAGAAGAAATCAAAATGCATAAGAAATTAAATATTAAAAAAACTCAAAAAAGGAAACCTATAATTACCTATCATCACCTAAATGTATTTTCTTGATTGTCATTTTTGTTGCATAACATCATTGTTAAATTCATACCATGAAGTATTATTGTTACAACAACTATAAAAAAAAAAGTTTATAATCGATTTGAAAATATCATAAGAGTTATTTGTATATATATATTTAGCTGAACTTATTAGTAGACGTTAAAGATATCTCAAGGTTGCATCATCTATTAAACAAACATTTATTTCTTTATTATTACATCTTCATCTATCTAACAAAAAGCATAAGAATATTTTCCACGTAAAGAAGCTGCAAACAGAAAAATTATCAAATTAGCAACAAGATAAATCACTACTAACTTGTGTACATATATATATATATTCACAACTTGGTCAATATTTAGATTTCACATGCTTGCTAACTTCAATTGATAAGAAAACTCTTAATTAGGGTAAAATATATCTTTTGGTGTTGATATTTTTAAAAGTTTTATCCTAAATTTTAATTGTTTCAATTTTATTTTTAGAGTTTTCAATTTTCATCAATTTTATTCTTGTTATTATTATTTTTATAAGGTGAATGCTTTGGTACTCTCTTTTTTTGAGAGAGTAATTTACTCTCTCTAGTTTATTGATTCACAATTAACTTAATAAATAATCTCTTTTTTAGTGTTTAATGTATATGCTTATTTAAATAACGGTTTTCTATGATATTTTGTGTTTTTTCCTATGAGATGAGCACATAATATAACATTTTCTTTTTTCGTTCTTTCCTATCATACAAAAAGAACAAGTGATATAATATATCATTTTTTCCATTCTATATAGTCATTCTAAATCAAATTCAATGAAAAATAAAAGATAGATAAGTAGTGATATATATTCCAAACATAAAAAATTATTTATTGAATCAATTATGAACTAATACACTAGAGAGAGTAAATTACCCTCTCAAAAAGAGAGAGTACTGAAGCATTCACCTTTTTATAATTAACATTTTTTATTCTCATTTTATCCTTCTATACCCTATTATCATTCCATTTCCCTCTTTCCATTCAACTCCACCACCTACCACCACCACCCCTATCACTGAACCATTTCCTAATGCATACTTATTAGCCACCCGGCAATCCCAGAAAGTGAAGTCACACCAAGCCCATGAGTAAATATTGGTTTCACGGTCATGTGGAAGTATGGAGTTTCAACTAAGGATACTCGCAAACGGCCAAGAAAAGGCCTTGTGTGGAGACACTATACCCCCTACCAAGAACAGTACGTAAAATACAAAAAAAAAAAAAAAAATCAAATCTTACTCTTTATTCCCTTTTTTTTTCTGAACTCCCTTAATATCAATCTCCATGTTTTATACCAAAAAATTAAGCCTTCAATAACTCAAATCTTGTAATGAATCAGTCCAATGATTCTAAAATATTGCTAGCAAAATAAGTAGCTTCGGTAAATGCAGGAGGTTGTTGGATGTTAATGCTAATGATAAAGGTTGTACTGTTACATGATAGTGTTACATGATGTGGTGGTAGAGTTGGGGTTGGATGGAAAGAGAATGGAGTGAGATAAGAATGAGATATAAGAAAGGGATAAAATAGGAATAAAAATTTTTAATTATAAAAGGATAATAATAATAAGTATAAAATTGATGTGAATCGAAAATTTTAAATAATTAAAACGAATTAAAATTTAGAAATATTTTTTAAACTTTTGATAAACATCATGCATTAAAAAAAATATAATTTACCCCTATTAGTTATTATTCGATCAATTTGAATTGATTAAGGCGGCTAGCATGTGGGTGTAGTAGAAATTAAAAAGTTATGCACCTTGAAAACCAATTCCACAGATACTATCGATGTCTAGAATTGTTTCTTACCTTAAATATAACCATATAAAAGGCTTGCAACGAAACTTTGCTTGACAAATCTACGAAAGTAGCACGATACCAGACGAACAAAGCCGCGATAGCATGAGCAAAAACCTAAAAATTGAAATGGTATATTAAAGTGAAACCATTAATAAAAGAATCAAATAACTTCGTTTTTATTATTAATATTATTACTAGCTTATTTTAGTAGCTTATTATTATTTTATATATTATTTGTTACATCATGCTAGATAATCAATAAAAATTTAGCCAACATCAACCAACAACTTAAATTGAATGTTCGATTTCTTTATGTTTCAGATGTTCTGTTTTTAAGTTTTGGATGTTCTGTTTTTTTAAAAAATATAAAGTTGGCTGAGATTGCTTAAGGTTTCGAATGTTCTATATCTTTCATTGTTAATGTTTTATAAACAGCAGTTTCGGATGTTCTATTTTTTGTTGGGTGATTTATTAGTTGGTTACCTATACTTTTTCATATAATAAACTATCATGAGAGATAAAAAAAAAAAAAAACTATCATGGAGCTAAAATTAGAAGTATTCAATTTTATTATGAATAATAGTAGTAAACATGGACTATGCAGATTATCAACGAAGCTAAATATTATAAAACATTAAAAACATGTTTAATAATGTTTAATGTGAAATAACCACCAAACTATACTACGGTATTTTCAGCTATAATCTTCTTTATTATTCATCACTGCATCACTCTTTGTTTTTCAATGATCAAGAAATAATAATCTAGATGCATGAGATATATATACTAGAAGAGGTAACTTTTATAACTAAAATATTTAGAATTCAATTCTAGTTGCTACCATTCTTCTAAATAAAGAAAGAATGTTTAGTATGATGGTACAAACGATTTATGTTCGTTTCATGTTTTTAGACCAAAAACCAAAAGCCTCTTATCATCGTTTATGCGATGCAGTATCAAACTACGATATCAAGGACAAGATCTATGCTCACTTGTCCACCTCTTTTCATTTCTATATTCAATAAAGTTTGACATGACAACTTGAAACGGTAAAATGAACATGTATATCTGTTATGTATGTCTAGGACTGTTATCATCCTGGCTGAAGGAATCCTTCTTAGTATATTTCTCATGAAGCAAATGTTGGATATATGACTTTTTGGACAAATTATATGGTAATGTCTCTAATTAATCTCTTATAAAGTTCTACATTCATCACTAGCACAAAATTAAACACCAAATAAAAAATCCCTTTATCAATCAATAAGACAATCAAGACACACAAAAAAATCAATAAGACAATCTCCTATTTAGAAAAGTTTGTAGGTGTACAATACATTCTTGTAACAAAATATAATAAAGTTCTTATTTTGACTACAGCAAACACGGCGCTTAGCATCGGTTTGGAACCGTGTGTTGGCAGCGGTTTAAAACCGCCGGTATTACCAATGTCGTCAACTGTTTAGCGGCGATTTTTCCTAACCGCCGCCAAATGCAATTCGTTTTCTGGCGGTTTAGAAACCGCAGCAAATTACACATTCGTGCTTTGGTAGTTTTGATTTAGCAGCGGTTTTGTAACGGCCGCTAAATTAGTAACCACACCTTGATTCATATTTGATTGGTGGCAGTTATAGAAACCGCCGCTAAACCGCCGATATTTTTTTATTAATTTTTTTGTTTTTTTTCTTTCTTTTGAAATAATTAATCATTGTTATTTTTTTTCCTTCTATACATATTATTAATTTAACATATTATTGACTATATCGTAAGAATTTAAAAGTAACACTATTAAAAATGATAAATATATTCAAAATTAATTCAAGAAAAAATATATACCGGTAAAATATTTTATACTCAAGTGCACTACAATAAAGTAAAAATAACACTTAGTCACAAAATATAAAATAAAATCAAGCAAGTACTTTAGGATTGTGAAATTCAATATGTTAATATGTGTATTAACTAAAATATATGCACAATTTCATGGGTGCTAAGTGCCTTTTTTATTGTAGTGTTTCTTTATCTCTTTTCTTTCTCTTTCTTTTTCTTTAACTAATGGGAGTGATTTTTTTTGGTTTATTTAAAACCAACTTAATTAGTTGAACTTGATTAGCATAAACACTTAGGATTTTTCTTTAATTTATGAATAAGTATACGTTACCAACAGGCTGGTAACCAATAATGAACAATAACCTCGTATTCACTCTCCCCTCACTCCCTCTCGCTCCACTTCCTCACCAACTTCGTATTCTTTCTCTCCTTTCATTTCCTCTCGCTCTACAATAAATCCACTTTGTCACCACCATCGACATTACTCCTACACCCTCTTCATCCATGCAACAAATTCCTTCTCCCCTTCCACCAAACTCGATCACAATGGCTTCTCCTCCGTCCGCAAAGCCAGCCTCCCTTCTGGCAAAACTATCGATTCATGCTTTAGCATCGCTAAGTTACCGTCCCCTCCATAACAGCACCCTCATATCTCTCATGGCGCCATCACCGTCCATCCCTCTGCAACAGCGCAACAACACAGTAAAGAGATAGAGAAAAAGAGAGCCAAGAATGTGTGGCTCGCTTCAACGACGTCATCACCATCTCGCTGGAAGGTTCTGTCAATTCCGTTGGAATGATTGTTTCCTCCGCATTCTGCTCGAATTGTTTCCTCCGCATTCTACTCGGATTGTTCTTCTCGGCCGCGCTCTTGTTGTAGCTCCACCTTTGTTTTTGCACTTCTAATTTATTTATTTATTTTTGGATGATCATATTTAATATTTTGGACGATCATTTTATCAGTTTTGGATTGTCACTTTTTATTTTTATAGATGAATTTTTTTAAAAAAAAATTTTGACTGATCTATTTTATTTATTTGGATGATCTAATTTTCAATTTTTGATGGTTGATTTTATTTGTCTAAATGATCTATTTTTCAGTTTTAGATGACCAATTTTTTGTTGATTACTATTATATTGATTACTTAGCATAATTGTTAATTTATTTAATTTGTCCCTGTAATTCATCTTTGAAAAAGTCTATATGGCCAATAATAAAACAATTAAGGGAGCCAATAATCTCTTATTCTCCCTTCCCTTCCCAAATCTCCATTATTTCCACCATTCCTCTTCCTCTTCCTCTTCCCCTTCTCCTTCCCTAACCTCCATAACCAACACTCTCTATTCCTCTCACTTTTCATCTCTTGTACGTCACATCTCCACCACCACCATCATTATGGAATGGAAGTCAGGAAGCATCGCGCTTCAATCCCTCACTACACTCCAACACAATTCTTAATTAAAAAAAAGAAACAAAATTAAAGCTTTGAACTCACTCAACGTTACTCCCCAATTAACCTTATAATATGCCACCAATATCCCTGCCATAGCAAGCGTAATCAATAATCATTGCTCTTTAATATCAAGCTAGTCATGACTCCGAAAACATTGTCCTCGCTTTCTGTTTTCATTGGAATCAACATTCTCTTGATTGCGCAACATGTCTCTGGAGAAGCGGGTTATCACAACGCCGCCTCCATTGATAACAGTAGAAACGATGCACAGACTCAAAAGTTGGATTGTCCTTGCCCTCACCCACACCCACACCACCACTACATCTCTATAACTGAATTCTAGTATTTTTATGGATGATTAATTTTATTTTTTTGAATGATCTATTTTTTATTTTTAGTTGAACTGTTATATTTGTTTGGATGATCTGTTTTTTTAATTTTTGAAATCAAAGTTTTTAATTTTTTATGATTATTTTTTGTTAGCTATTATTAGCTAATATTGTATTGTTTGTATGACTTAATGTGATACTTAAGTATGCATATAAATTGATTTATTATTAACCTACTAATCAAACGAAAACTGAAATATCTTATTATATTTTTAAATTCAAAGAACAGAATTAGACATAATATATATTACCAAGAAAATTTTGCTCCAATAAAAAGGAGATGATGCTCCAATTAGAATAGCAGCTCCATAAGCTATTTCAAGAAATAAAACACAGAGCCAGAATACCTAACAAATGAATAGAGAATAAATGTAAACATGTGATGATAACAAAACCTAGTAATGATATATGACATAATGTGAGAGGATAAGATATATACCTTCTTGGGACCTAAGCGTATTGCTAAAGTTTGGAGACCTGCCATTTTGTCTCCTTCAATGTCAGGTATATCCTATTTAATTATTTTTCAAAAAAAAGTATTAGTGTTATATATATATATATATATATATATATATATATATATATGTTGGT
>JASCZI010090786.1:29022-42863 GCA_036250425.1 Stylosanthes scabra
AAAAAAAAAGTTTAAATACACAAGCAAAATAATGTTGTACTTGCCAAAATTGTTAGTTCTTACACTTTTCTCAAATAATATTACACAAGGTATGTAATGGAACAAGTTGTAATATCAAACGCTTTGTACAAATTAAATGTTCATTTTGAGAATCGAAATAATTTTACCTTTGCCAATGGTATAACGATATAGAAAATGCCCATTACTACAACAGCGAAAACTAGTGATCTTGGAAACATAGCTGGCTTGTTGAGCACGTAAGTCTATAGATATCATGCATAATATAATTTGAAACCAAGAATATATACATTAGACTTTCATGAAAGCTTACTAATTAAGAATCAAATTAAATTAAGAATGTATGAAGAAACAATAACACTGTTGAAAACTGCTGGTTGTTGCTATTATTTTACTCATAAAATCTAAGACATCATCATCTACGTTATTATTACGGTGTAATTATCTAAGTCAATCCATCAATTTTTTAAAATCAGACCATGAATATTATTTCGATATCAAAATTAGCTATTATATATTTATATATAAATATACGTATAATTTAACTCATTTATCATGTGAATTTTATATTTGACTATAATGCATGATTAATTTTGATATGTGTACACTTAACATAACCTGAATTGAATTCTTTAGTACTTTAGCTTTTAAAATATAAAAAATAGTCTTCAACATTTATATATATATCAGACAATCCAGTCTCCTTATTAAAAATATACAAAATCAAAGAAATTATTTCAAAATTTTTATGATTTTTCAAGAAACATTATGAGATTATTTAAATTTTTGAGACATTAATTTATCCTTCATCCAATAAAAATTATAAAAGAGACTATATTGTCTAATCAAAGTAAACATTAATAATTATTTTGTGTATTTTAAAACATGAAGAACTAAAAAGTGTTTGGTATTAAAAATTTTAGGACTAATTTGGTTAATGTATTACATGTTTCTAAAGAATAAGGTTTTAGCATAAATTTTACCTGCATGTGAAAGAAGGGACCAAGATTAAATGATAATAGCATAGTAAATACATTAGCCATCACTGAAAGTATTGCCGATTTCTTCCATCTTAATAAGGGCAGCTGTGAAGTTTCAAAAGAAAAAATTATAGAAATTATGAACAACGGATAAACTCATCAGTGTATATCTCTGACTTATTTTGGTTTATATTTTATTTTCTACTTTTATTCTTAATATTTTTTATTTTTATAATTTTGTGAAGAGAAGAATAAAAGTAAAAATAAAAAAGAAAATATTATCTTCATTTTACTTTTTTTTCCATCACAATAATTATGAAGATTAAAGAAAAAAAGTTCTTAAACCTGAATATAATAGACAAAAGTTTTCACCAGATAATTTCTACTATCCTCAAACTTGAAGGATTTTTTTTTTTTTTGGTGACTAAGCTAGAAGGATTTTACAACCTCTAAAGTATATATATCTTACCATCCTATGGTTAACCTATTTTCTTATTACCTTCAAATTAAAAGGACAAAAAAAGGCTTGAAACAAAAGAAGCTGCATGTATGTGCCATAAAAAATATATGATATTTGAAACTTGTAACTAATTAAAAAAGAAAAAATCTTGGAGAAAAATATTATTCAATCGTGATTGCAAATTTTCAGCTAACATTTGAAATATGTACTGAGATTATAAAATGCAGGAAGCTAAGTAAGATATTTATCTTCTAATTTTCATTCGGAAAAAGAATTATCTGAAATTACTAGTTTAAAACATTTGTAAACATACTAAAAAGAACACTATGTATCAATGTGTAAATTTTCATCGGGTAACATAATAACTTAGGAGACCAAAATGCATAATGTGTTTCTAAGGAAAATATAAATAAACTTAAAAACATCAAACAAAGCAACTCACATCAACTAAATAAACATTAATTTTAGAGGGAAAAAGAACTGGGAAAAAAAGTTCCAATAAGCATGTATTTCTATAGAAAATATAAATAAGTTTAAAACTAAGATTCAGAACAACTCACATCAACTGAATAAGCTGTCATTAAAAGAAAACCCACAAAAAGAGCCCAAAGCAATGGCTTTGATCCTATTATCCATGCAATTCCAAAGCTCTGTACAAAATATCAAATAAACAGAACAATTCTAATGAAGAAATCTTTACATGCATAAAATTAAAAGCACTTCTTAGTTCTACTTTAAAAATTAATAAAAATAAAATAAAATACTTTACATAATAATCATTCAACCTCTCATCATCTTTGGTCTCTTCAATCTTCATATTTTTTCACTTACCATATATAATATAGTATGCACCATGAAAAAAGAATCCTCTAACCTCGTTAATAATATTATATTCCAAAAACAATATATTACCATTCTAAAAACAACTCAAGAAATCAACAATAAACAACTCCATTTGACGAGCGACTATGTTATCTTTTTCCTTTCTTGCTTTCCCTTTTATTTATATTCAAATTTTATTTCATCTTTCTTATATATATTAACAAAAAAAAAAAAAAACAAATGTTCCACTTGTAGAAATTTTGTCAAATTAAACTTTCTTCTCAAGTTTTCAATGGTTTATTTTTTATTAAAATAAAATTTAAAAATATTATATCATAAAAGATCGTCATACAAATTAAATTATATTATATTCAATAATCTTCAAATGGAATATTTAATCCAACTATTTTTTATTATCGTAATAATAAATTAATAATTCATGTGTGATATCTGAACATTTTTGTTCTAATTTACTTTGAAGATGAATTTCGGTCACATAATATATGAATACAAGTCATTAGATCATAGTAGTGATTACATAATATTTACATTATTTATTCATCAAGAAAAAGGAAAAGTACAAGAACGAACAGATACTTTTAAAAAATAATTGATATTAAAACTATTTGATATAAATAGTTATTATTATGAAAATAAAGACTAATTGATATCATATATATGAAATGGTACCATAAGTGAAAATGATGTCACAATTATAACTCCATTTCTGAAGGAATAATTTCCTGATGCCAAAGGAAGATATGGTTTGTTAATCTGCAGTAAAAAAAAATAGTGTGGTACAGGTTAAAAAAAAACAAATCGTAAGTAAAGCATAAAACTATTTATATATTTCTGATTAGAGTTATGCTATTTGTATAATGTCCAAAAATTGAAAAATAAATTCTACTCTCAAATGTACACGCGCTAATTGAATGCCTCATCCTCTCCCACAATTTCAAAGGTGCTGAAATATCTTGTGACTCTCATTCACTCTCCTACATAATTTTCTCTCTTTGTTATTGTGTCATGTCGTCATCACCGGAATTTGAACTTAACTAAAACAGATTTTTTTTAATGCTATATTTAGTAAAGACGTAACTAATCAATAATTTTATACTTCAATAATAAATTGGATTATAATCAAACATTTTCAAGTTACTCATCAAATTAAAAATTTAATCAAAATTTTAATTCATGCTTATAATTAAATTATAATCGAACATATTTTAAATTATATTATAAAATTCTATTATAATCAAACACAATAATAATAATAATCAAATTAAAAAATTCAAATAAAAAAATCCAATCAAAATTCAAACTCATGCTATAATTGAATTATAATCAAATACAATAATATTAATAAATAAATTCAAGAATTCAAATAAATAATTCAATCAAAATTTAAATGGATGCTATAATTATATTATAATTAAACACATTTTAAATTATATTACAAAATTCGAGTATAATCAAACACAATAATAGTAATAATCAAACTCAAAAATCTAAATCAAAGTTGATTTGTTTTAAAATTATATTATAATTAAACAAATTTTAAATCATATTACAAAATCATATTATAATCAAACACAACCAATATAATAATCAAACAAAAAACAAAAATAAAAATTCAGACTCATAATCAAATACATTTCAAAACAGATTATATAAATTTAATTATAATTAAACACATTTAACTCATCAATAATAAAAAATAGAGCACTTTGCTAAAAGAAAAATATCATATATTAACATTTCAAAATAAAAAATATATAAAGACTAATTAAAGAATAACAAACTTAATATTTAATTATAAATTATACTTCAAAACTATATCCATGTACAATCTTACAAAAAGCTTAGTTGTTATTTAAAAATTATTAAATACATCCTCCTGTGGTGCTTTCTCACCATAAAATAAATAATTGGTCATTTTGTTTTGCTGGACTCCACTCCATTTTTTTTATAAATAAAAAAATAAAGAAATAATCGAAACAAACAGAATCAATTGAAAATATGCTAGTAGAAGAGAAGAGTAAAAAATAAATTATTGAAAGGAAATATTAAGAAGATAAAAATTGCATATGATAAAGAAAGTCACATACTGGAAGTACGCAGGGAAGTAGGAAGCGCTGAAAAGAATGAGGGTAAAGTGGGGATATGTGGTTTTGAGTTAGGGGCTGGGTGATATTTTTGGCGCGTGAAAGATTTGTTAGATGACTGATGTATATGTTATATGTATACGTATAAAAAAATATAAATACATAATAGCTGATTTTGATAGCTGATTTTAGTATACAAATAGAATTATTTTTCTGTTTATTTCTCGTGCTAACACAGAATTTAAATGCATGCTTTAGTGTTTATGATACAGTGGCGATAGAGATTATATATAGGCGTCTTCGTCACAAAAAGGAATCTAGCACATAGCTGCGGTTTATTAGCGGGTTAATAACAACCGTCGCTAAATCATATACGGGTGGCAATTTATCCATCAATTTTTGGAGGAACTATGAAATTGCCTAGAACTTTAGCAGTATTGATTAAAACTTCCACTAAATCTTTAATAGCAGCACCTATTGCAGCGGTTTGCGAGGAGACTAACTGCATGTTTGAATTAGTGTTTGCATTTTTCAGACGCATGTTCTTTTCATTGGAAAATTTTATCATTTTGTTTGGCTCATTTTTCATGTGAACACAAAGTGAGTTAGAAAACTCAAATGTGTATTTGGTATTTTTTCATATATATATATATATATATATATATATATCCTCACATGCTCTAATTGTGTCTTTAAAATAATGTATTTGTTACTATTAATTATAACTTCCATACCTTGTCTATTTCAAGGTCCGCCAATTGATTTATTCCAACAATGTACATATGCATGAAGAAGTAAGCTGTCATACACTTAACAAAGTAGAGAGAAAAAAAAAAACAAAACACGTCAGTAACCACATCTTTAAAACAGGGTATAATAAAAGCAAATAATAAAGGTTAGAGAGATAATAACACAAAATTACTTGTAAAAAGCCAATGAAAAATGCTGGATATAACTCTGATAAATTATCCACCGCAAGAAGCGATGATGAAAGTGAACCCACTACCTGTAAATAAATAAACAAAATATCTTAGAAGATGCATCATAGTCATTATTATCTTGTTGAAGGTTTAATATTTCTTTAAACTAGAACAGAAAATAATTAACCATGCCAACGAATGCGTAAAGTCTGCTAAACTTGCGGAAAGCCTCTAAAGCATCAACGATGGACATGAACATGTTTTTTGAATGTGGTTCAGCTTCATGTGATTGTGTTGTTGAGTTTATATTCATAACGTATTTCTTTTCATGTTTATTATCACAATTTATTCTACATCCTCTTTCAAAAATGCCTCTGTAATTACGCTGTAGGGGTGTCTTCGTATTAAGCTCTTTTGACAATTTCTCACTCTTATGCAATGAAGCTCTTGTCAGATAAGAACCTGAATAATCAAATTGTTAATATATATCTTAGTAGGGGCAGATATTAAAAGTTGAAATAACATAATTATTTATATATTGGGTATGCAATTTGGGGAGTATGTTCTTGTGTGGTAGTTTCTCAAGAAAAACCCTTTTATTCTGCTATTTTAATATATATTGCGCAGTTATCAATTATGTTATAACAATTTAATATTTATGAAAATATTTTATTATGGTGCTGTAAAAATATTTGGTTATTTTAGTAGTTTATTTTGTTAAAAAATATATAAAATATTATCATTTTATATAATAATTTATGAAATTATTAAATGAGATTCCAATGAATGAATGTTTGCATTGAATGAATTGGAATGTTTGAATTTGAATTAGTTTTTACCCTCTGGTTTTGCTTTTAGTTTTAATTTATTAAAATAAAAAGAATATTTTATTCATCTTAATTATTAATTTGTTCAATTAAATAATAGGTTGACAACTAGGTGCTAATGTGTTAGACACACACAAAAAAAGCTAATGTATTAAATTTTTTCTGCATTTGAACTTGTCACACCGGTATTTCGGCTAATTTAGCAGATTATTAGCGTCTTAATTAAATTTGTTTGGACCGGATTTGAACCAAACACCTCAAGCATTTCTATCACTAGATCAAGTGATCTTTTTATTACTTATTATGTTTTTTTAATATATGTTATAAAATGATATATTATATTTTCTAATAAATATATATAATTTAAAATATTTTATTAGCTATTATTTTTTGTTTATTTTATTATTACTTTTCTTTTGTTTTATTTTTATTTTTTCTAAAATTAATAATTTTTTAATTGTACACGGATATTAAAAAATAAATATTAGATTGCAATTCTTTAATAGATATTTAATAAATTTAAAAATTATTAATATTTTTAATTTTAATAAATTAACAAAACTATTATTATTATTTTTCAATAAATTAGTAAAATAATAATATTATTACTTTTCAATAAATCAAAAAGATTATTAATATTATTTTTTAATAAAAATGCTAATGTTATTATTTTAAAAAATAAATTAATAATAATAATATTAATATTTTTTAATTTATTAGTAGTACGTATAAGATTTTTAAAGATATTGATTTATGTGCATTCTCTTATTGGATTAAATTTTTGGAAAAAGTGATTTTATAATATGACATCATAATTTTTATGACCAAAAATTTTAAATTTTGATTTTTGTTGAATTCTAAAAGAAGGAATTTCAGCATAAGAAAAATAAAATAATTGTATTTTTTGCACACACATAAATAATTATATCTCTAATATGTCTATTATACAGTATTTATTTTTTACTTATGTAAACCTTTTGCATAGACTTTTATTATTTTTATTAGCCTTATATTCGAAATTCTTTCTATTGGGATTCAGAATCGAATTCTAAACTTTTTATTATAGAAGCTTTGATATAATATTATGACACCACTAATACTACAAGTTTAAATGGATAGGACGGAGAAAATATATAAATAGTTATAAGGACTTTTACTATTATCATACTCTATCCTTGATCACAACGAACCCCACTCTTTTTTTTCCCCAATTTTAGTGTAGTTTGGACAAGAGTATATGCATGTATGAGGGCTCTTTAATTTCTTTGTTTATGTTAACAAAGGAAAAACGAGAATATATGAAAAGACATTCATATATTCAAGAAAAGAAAAGAAAATAAAAGTGGAAAACAGTTAAGCTATATTGAAGATAGATATATGTACCTGTAGTGATAACAACGGAATCAGCCCTTGAAAATGACCCAACAAGACCAAAAGCCATTTTCGACAGAAATCAGTTAACTTTCAACGTTGGGAGATGTTCTACTAATGAGCATGCATGAAAAAGCTCCAAAATTATATATAACTAACGAATTACAGGAATTAATCTTTGCAGATTTATAATATTATTTTTTTTTCTTTGGATAATCATATAACCACCCAGAATTTGAATCTAGCCCAAAATTGCACCTAGTTTAAATTTTAATCACGAACTTGGTCTAAAAACATTTTTGGCCAACGCCAACGGAATTGTCTTTTGCCAATACTCAAGACATACGTACACCGTACCACTACTGAAATACAGAAATAGTGCATAGACTAGCTAATAAATTTTCATTACAAAATATAATACTATGGACGGTTCCCGTCATAATAGACCCCAAGCAATATCTAAATTCTAAAGTAGTAATTTTTTAAATACAAATCATGGTCATAATTAACACTTTTAAAACATATTATTTTTTATTAGGAATCATTTTAACACATACAATAATAATTTTTACTAAAAATAAAAATTATGATAAACATCACCTATACACTTGTTAGTAAGTTGTATAAAATATTTTTAAAAATATATCACTTTTATTATATAAAATTAATTTGGATATAATGCAAGTGATAATGTGATATGCCTTGAAATTATTTTAACTCTTATTTAGTCCGTCAATTTTAATTCATAGGGCAATTTTCCTGACTCATATTTATGCTGATACATATGAATAGTTGCCACAATGAATATCCAAAATTTTAGTAACAAATTTTCGCTCTAGAATACTACTCCTTAGAACGACGTCATTTCAATCCAATTTAAACGATATTCATCAAACAACGTTATCTTTTGTATCCATTGTGGTAGTCTGTCATCGATATCAACGTGATATTAACATATAAGTGATAAAAGTTGCCTCGATGACTAAAGTGACTATATTTCTAAATTTGGTGAACTAAACAAAGTTAAAATAAATTTTATGAATTGAAAAAATAAAATTTTAAGACCAAATTAAGAATTAATTTAAAAAAATACTACATGATACTTATCATATTAATCTCTATCTTTAATTAAAAGATTTAAGATTGACATATATGTTTAGATGATGTTATTAATAAGATTTTTGTTTAGGAAAAAAAGCTACTTCAACGGTAGATCATATTTTAGTTCTCAATGATGTTTAAATTTTTATTAATATGACTTTTATTTTAAAATTATTATTTTGAAATCTTTTTTAAAATTTAAGCTCTAATGTTTAATGTTGATAATTTAAAATTTAATTTATATAATTTAGGGTTTTGTGTTTAGTGTGTAAGATTTAGTGTTTAGAATTTAAGGTTACCGTAATTGGCGTGGCCCGCAATGGTGCCATCCAGAGGTAGTTGCAAAAAAAGAACATTGGTGGCGCGGCGGCAACACTGGCTAAGTGGCTATTAGTGGGAGCAAGTTGCTTGTACTGCTGGTAGGTGAAATTGTCTAGTTATAAAGAAAAATATGATTTAGTATTAGACATTTTTAATTGTTACTATTTTTTTTACCATCCAACACAGTTTGTAAGAAAAAATTGTATATTGCGAATTTTCACACGAAACTGTGTAAATTAGCAAATTGTTGATATTATAATCTAATAGGTTATATGAATATACTCGGTTGATTTTGTATTTAATTTGCTTAAGAAATCATTTATACATTATCGAGATAAACTCCATTTTGGTCCCTGAAATTCGCGGATTATATTAGAATGGTCCTTGAGATTCCAATTGCACTATTTTAGCCCCTAAGATTTAAAAAATTGCACCAAATTGGTCTCTAACTCCCTTTTGGGTATAATTTTGGTTAATTTTGTGAGTGACGTGATAATTGCCTTGCATGATAGACAATATAAAACGATGTCTCTTCATTTATGATGCTCAAAGTCATTAAAACAACATTATTTGATACTTAAGAAGCATGAATGGAAGAGTTATGAAGAGATTAGATAGTGTATAAATCATTTTTAATGATCATTTAACGTTATAAGTGAAACAATGTAGATTTATATTGTTCAATATGCAAGGCAGCCGTCACATACCTCACAACATTTACAAGAATTGGACTGAAGAGGGAGCCGGGGACCAATTTGATGCAATTTTTTTAATTTTGGAGACCAAATTGGTGTAATTAGAATCTTAGGGATTATTCTAGTGCAACTCGCGAATTTCAGGATCAAAATAGGGTTCCCTCATGCATTATTATATAAAATATTCATATATTGCAAATGTCAACTTTAATTGATTGGTTTTTAAGATATAATTTGTCACGGAGTAATAGATCAATATTTTTTCCTCGGAAAGTCAGGTAAGTTGAATATGGCAATGTTTATTATATTCCCGGTTGGTTTAATTAAATATACAAACTTACTGAAAGTTTGAAACCCATTAGTACGTTGATTGGTTTCTATTCCACTGATTCATAAGTCGCCACTATTATCCATGTAAGTGGCATTACATATACATTTATCCATATTATCCATTTTAATAAAAATAATAAGGAATTACAAAATCTATCTATAAATGTCACTACAAAAAAAATTATTTAGAAAAAATCTTAATAGTCAATATTTAGGAGATAATAGAAAGTCAATATCATTTTTTCTATTTTTTCTTTTTTCTTTTATCACTCACTATTTCTCTAATTACACTTTTGATTAAAATGGCATTTAAATCATGGCAGTTATCAATCGTCGCTATGTTTTTTATTAATTAAAAAAAAAAACCTAACCTAGCTAATCCACAATCGTTGTTATGCTTTTTATTAATTAAAGAAAAAAAAACTAACCTAGCTAATCCACTAAAAGTGTCAACATTTGAGTTTTTGCCTATTCAAAAATTATGCAATAGGTGTAGTTTGAACCAATGATCTCAAGCATAAAGACTAACTTTACAACCATTAAATCAAACTAATTCTTATGACATGTTATGCATTTTTTATATATATTATATAACAATGTATTATATTTTGTAACTAATACATCAAAATCTAAAATATTTTATTAATTATTATTTTTATATTTATTTAAGTATTATTTTTATTTTATATTCACTTTTTCTAAAATTAATAATATTTTATTATACAAAAATATTGAAATAAGTATTAGATTTTAATTATTTAATGTAGATATATAACAAATTAAAAATAATTTTATTAATGTAGATATTAAATAAACTTTTTTTTTAATAATTCTAACATCTATATTTAAAAAAAAAGTTATGTATTTTATAATATAGACATTACAATGATTAAAAAAAGTTATCTCTTAATATATACATTAACAAAATTATTTTTTAATTTGTTAGATATTTATGTTAAATAATTGAAATGTAATGTTTATTTTAATACTTTTGTATAATTAAAAATTGTTAATTTAAAAAAAGTTAATATAAAATAAAAATAATACTTAAATAAACATAAAAATAATATCACAAGAGTTAGCTTGGGTCAGTGATCGTGAAGTTGGTCTTTATGTGGCAATCAAGTAAATTAGTCCGTACTCTAAGAAGTGAGAATGAAGCTTTTCATTGTGTCGCCGCTGCATAAGTTCAACGTCGCCATCGCACAGGTTCAACGTCGCCACTGCTTCTACCCTCCTCGTTACCATCGTTAACGTCTCCAGTCCATCGCTGTCGAAATAGGTAACTCATCTTTACTCATTACAGAAAATCACTCATTCAGCTACGTTTGAAACGTGACTCCCAAAGTCTAAAAAAAATGATGCATTAAGTTAAGGAGCCGCTTATTTGACTAAGAAGCTACTTTAAGGGGTGCTTCCTATTCCTAGCGACTCCTTTGATAATAGGAGTCGCTTTTTGCACCAAAGAGACCGCTTTCCGCTATTAGAACAGGAGGCGCTTATAAAACGATACTCTAGGGGACCAAAGGCACCGCTTTTCATAAAACTTGAGAGACGCTTTTCTCGGCAAATGCATCACTTAGAAAGCGTGCCTAATGTTCCCATCTTTTTTTTTTTAAAAAAATCGTTATATATACATATACAAACCTGCTACATAACCAACACTAACTTCAGTTACTTGACCAACAATTACCAATAATAATATACTGGGTCGGCCCACATTAGCAAAAGAAAGAACCCAAGTCTAATCACCCTAAACTTTCATTTTTCATAAGTACCATCTCTCATCAGTAACAGTAACCTCCATTAACCCTCACCTTCAATATCAAAATAACGATGTCAAAGAGCATGCATCTTGTTCCACCGCGACGGCAACGAAGGTAGATGTAACATCTCAACTTTCGGCGCTTACGCTACCTACAATCGGGATGTCACATTGTTTTCCTAATCCTAATCTTTAACTACTTTAACTATTTATTTACATATGAGCCTTTCAAATTAAAAGTGATCGTCAAACATTCGAATTCTAATTCTACTAATTAAACTTCGTTACTAGTTAACGAATTGAGAAACAGAGTGTGCGTATCCTAAAATCAAAAATATTATAATCGTAATATAATTATTACAACCCAAGAGTTTCAAAATACATCTTACAACTAGTGAGGTACTCTATTGACTCAAAACAACTAGAAACGGCCAAATGCCGGACTACTATGGGCGGTAGAGTTTTTGGAGGGGTCCTCCTCCGGATCTTCTTCCTCTTCTTTGTCTTTCCTTTCCTTTTCCCTATCTCGTTCCTCGATCCCTTTGACATCCTCGCTCTTCTCAACTTTTTCCCTTATTCTTTCCTTTGCCCTCGACATCATCACTCTCGCACATCCAACCCTTGAACGGCAGAAAAGTTCCCAACTCTTAACTGGTCTTCCCACTACTCGATCTTGTCGTCCATAAGTAGGGGAATCCACCTTTGGAGACGATGATGGAGGTCTAAGTCTAGTCATGGGGCCAAGGGGTGAGTACCACGGAGTCGGACTTGATCTTCTTGATGGTCCCGACCTTTGATAAGAGGGATCCTTACCTTTCGTAGAGTCTCGACGTCTAAGAGCCGAAAGAGACTCAATGGAGAGCCCGTACGGACGAATCGAGTCAAAGCGTCACTATGAAGTGGATGGGTGAAAGGCTCGTCATCAAAGTGGTACCTCCACGTCTTCACAATGGCTAGATCTGAATCGGCTTTCTCATCGGAGTGAGAACCTATCATTCTCAGTTGACGCCTAAGGGCAACTAATCCTATTCTAAGGCTTTGTCAATTAGGGGAGGCATGTATATTTCAAGTACCATAAACAACAACAAAAAGAAAATAAAAGAAACAAAAGAAGATAATGAAACAAGGAAGCAAACAAACAACACACAACAAACAACCTAAAGTGGCTAAGCAAACACAATAAAAACAAGCAAGAATGATGCATGCCTAGATTTTCCTAACGGAGGACTTGAGCTCACGCGTCGGTTGTCTTCCTGCAACCCGACGACTACTCGGAACAAGTCCGAGTATGGTTCCCTACGAGCGATTGTCATGAAATCCATCAAAGCGACCCGTAACTCCCTTTTGGGTACTTTCCGCACTCCCTCTGCGGATCTTAAAAGATGGTGAGGATCCTATCACCTTAGCCGAAGCTATCGTAAAAAAGGCCGCATCGCATCGTAGGTCACAGATGATCGCGTATCGTATAGGGGGGCTACCTCTTCGTAACATGACACTTCTATTCCTCCTTTCCTCCAACATCACCCATACATTTGGTTCAAAGAACCGTCTTGACTAAAGGAGAATTACGAGTGAAGGTCGGTTTATACCAGACTATCTACCCTTAGCCAATGGATCGAGCTTATCAGAGCTGAGACCGGGAAAGTCGTAGCTCGCTCTAACTCACCCAATTCATTTCAAAGGAGCAAATCCGATCACAACCGGACTCGTTCCCAAGTAATGAACCCGGTCTGATTACACCTTCCCATATCGATTAACTGGACCAAACCGTGAATAGCCATCTTACTTAACCTATCTAGACTGGGAAGTTTTTCTCTCTTAACTCACGTATTTATGCAAAAGCTACACTTAGCACCCTTAAAAGATAAATTAGTTCAAATATAAATTATATTAAAGTATTCTTTACTTACTATCTTTTTATAAATAACCCCTAAATTATATTTATAAATGCACGCTAATGTTTTTAATTAGTAAAGACTTACTTCAGATTCATTAAAATATTATTAATTAATGAATATAGATATAAAAACAAGTTTATATATATATATATATATATATATATATATATATATATATATGTTTTTGAATTTATTTATTTACCCTTAGTATTGTTATATAAAACAGAA
>JASCZI010090786.1:61054-73043 GCA_036250425.1 Stylosanthes scabra
TGATCATATGAAATCGAGAAGTAAAAGCCTCAAGAAAATAATAAAGTCTTTTGTATAAATGTGCCACGTAATGAGAAAGCCCCAAACTTGAGTGAGTAAACCTAGATGTGACGGTTGATACCGATTCGATTTGGTCGACGATGGTATGGGATACGACGATCGAACCGGGTTTCTTTCTTGGGAATGGTTCATGGTTCAGAACCGATTTAATCCCTTGAAATGGATTGGAATGGCAACTGACCAAGTATCGGTCCTATCGGACTTGTGTCACTGTCAGACCGGTTGGTTCAGCTAAGTCATGTAGACCGAAGGCTAATCCAGCTAAAGTATGTTATCCGGCTAACAGTTCAATGGAACGAACCGGTGAACGCTAAGAGCTATGCTATGCTGTGAGGGTGAAGCTAAAGCTAGAGCAATGCAATGCAATGGCTGGGTGTCGTCCCGCTTGATTAAGTAATAAGAGCTGCAAGGGCTGGGTGTTATCCCGCTTGCTTGAGAAATTGATCTTGAAAGGCTAGTTACCTGAAAGGCTGTAACGATCATCCTGTTCCCCTGTCGATGCGGTTTCTTTGCTTTACGGAGCTATTTGCTGGTGACGGGATCCTCACCAAGATTATTGAGAGTAACAAGGATACCTTATGCCACCAGTTCTGGCTGAAGGAACTTGGTTGTGCTACATGTTCTAGCTGAAGGGACATGGCCGCTTTGGGTAGCTGAAGCCCACGACATTCGACAGTGGTGAACCATACTTGGGGAAGTAAACCGACGCATGAGCTCATGGCCTGCATTTAGGACCAGGCATGCATCATACTTTTTTGCGCATTTGATTGTGTGTGTTTATTGCACTTCATTGCTTTGTTTGTCTGTGTGCCTTGCTTGTTGTTTGCCTTGTTTGTTTGCCCTGTTTGTTTGCTTGTTTTACTATGTGTGTCTGTCCGTGTCGTCTTTTTGGAGTCTATGGTTCTGCTTCGTTATCTGCTCTGTTGTCTGCTATTGCTATCTGCTTCGTTATACGCTATGCTGCTACCTGTTACTCTACCTACGTGACGTGAGCCCCTAGGATAGAGTAGTTGACCTAGGAGTCAACTGGGAACGATAGGTTCTCACCCCCGTTTTCTTTCTTTAACCCACGCGTAGATGGAAAGTGGCGTGATCTACTACGAGTACGAGAAATGCGAGAAGTTCGAGGATTACGATATGAAAGCCGATGCTGAGCTGGGAACCTTCAAGATTAGGTGTTACCACTTTGACAACGAATCTTTCGTTCATCCTCTCCATGGTGTTCGGTTCGACCCTGATCGTCCGTACGAGATCCCAATCGAGGCGCTAATGGCTGATAAGATTCTTAGTGCCTCCAAGGGCGAGGAGTCATCTGCTGAGAGACCACGTTCCTCTAGACGTCTTTCGCCGCATTACTCTCCGAGAACAATGCCAGTAGCCCAACGAGAACGTTCCACATCATCCGTCAAGGGAACTCATTCCTTCCGCCGTGGTACGGCTAGTAGCTCGATAAGGAAGCCGAGGAGTTGGGAACTCATTCCGCCATCCGAAGGTTGGATGTGCGATGCCGATGATGAAAAGGAGATTGGAAGGATGGATCCCTCTGAGAAAGGAGAGTCTAGTGAGGAAGACCCGGAAATGGAAAAAGGGGATCCGGAGGAAGCGGGTAATCCTGAAGATAGGATTCCTGCTACACCTTTTCTGCCAATGGATATAGACGCAGAAGAGGATTTCCAACATTATATTGAAGAGTTGGGACGTGCTCCTGAACCTTCTCCTCTTCGTAGCAGTCAAGCCTCTGTACCTGATGAGCCAGTGGAGGCAACCGATCGGCGGTCCGCGAGTCGTGATGGACCGAGCTACGATCTGTCCGGAGTTGGGCAGTCACAGTCCTCGAGTCCGAGTTCGTAGAGTGCCTCGCTTGTTAGAACAATAGAGGCTTAGGTGTTTGTTAGGGTTGATGTTTAGTTTCATTCCTAGTCCCGAGTCCTAGCTTAGGAGACCTGTGTATGTGAGGTCAGGCCGGGAGAATCCACCACAGTTTGGTATCTAGAGTCTGTAAGGATAATGTAGTTGTATGAGTTGTATCTATATATATATTATCTTGGGATTTCTCCATGTGTGAAGGAATCGTTATATACCTATTGCTTGATTATATGGTTGTTTATGAAGTTTGATATGCTAACTTTTTTTACGACAGGCTGCTATGTAATAATATGGTATAGAGTTTTAGAAATTTTTAGGTTAGGAAATGTGACATCTCAACCGTAGGCGCTGTGCACGGTGTTGAAAATTGGGGTGTTACAGATTGGCTGGGGAACATTCAGTTCTTTGAAGATCAATTGGATAGCCATGATATCTGTCTGAGTAGTGGCAATAGCCCTATATTCAGCCTCAGTGCTGCTTCTACTAACTTTAGTTTGTTTGGAACACTTCCAAAAAATGAGGTTCGGTCCCATGAAGACACAATAGCCTGAAGTACTCCTACAATCATCTATGTTCGAAGCCCAGTCCGCATCTACAAAAGCAAGAATTCTAAAATCAGTTCAGTTTGTAAAACACATTCCCTGACTTACTGTACCTTGTAGATATCTCAGTATACGCTTTATAGCTTTCCAATGTTCTGTTGTTGGCTTTTGCATGAATTGGGAACACTTATTCACTGCAAAAGATAGGTCTTGTCTGGTAATACAAAGATACGGAAGTACTCCAACCACACTTCTATATCTCTTAGGGTCATAAAAAAAATCAGAATCTGCAGAGTACAGTTTTAAGTTTGCAATCATAGGAGTTGGCATCGGTTTAGAGTCAACCATGCCTGCCTTCTGTAGGACATCTCTAGCACACTTTTCTTGTTTCAAAATTAGCTTATTGTTACTGCAGTAATCAACTTCAATGCCTAAAAAACAATTTAGTTTGCCTATGTCCTTAAGAGAGAAGACAAAATTAAGATCATGTATAATTTTCTGAACAACAAAGTTATCTGAACCTATGACAATGATATCATCTACATAAACTAACAAATAAGTGATATTATTAGGAGTTTGTCTAATAAATAAGGCAACATCATGTATAGTAGTTTTAAAACCATAGGTCTGAAGTGTGTGTGCCAAGGTATTGTACCAAGCTCGTGGAGCTTATTTGAGGCCATATATGGCCTTATGAAGCCTACAAACCTTCTGTTTGTCAGCACTCTCATAGCCCGGGGGCTATTTCATGTAAACTACATCAGTGAGCTTTCCATTAAGAAATGCATTATCAAAATCCAATTGTCTAAGCAACCAGCCATGTGTAACAGGAATTGTAAGTATTATTCTAATTGTAGTGGGCCGAACAACAGGGTTGTAGACTTTTTCATAGTCTATGCCCTCTCGTTGTTGAAAGCCCTTGGCAACAAGTCGGGCTTTGTATCTTAGGATTTCTCCCTTAGGGTTCCTTTTCATAGTGTAAGCCCACTTGCAATTAACAATGGTAGCATTTGGTGGAGGGTCCACAATGCTCCAAGTTTGGCACCTAAGTAGTGCATTATATTCATTGTCCATTGCCTTTTTTCCAATGAGTAATTTGTAAGGCTTGGACAATAGTTTTAGGTATGTAGGATTCTGAATTTAAATTATGTTTGGAAGCAGTAAGAAGAGTGTGTGATTGGAGTTTACCAACCTTTGATCCAATGATCATTGTGTGAGTGTTAGGGGCAGGTGGAATTAATGTAGGAGCAGTGATGGATGTTGATGTAGAAGCACTCTGAGGGAATTCTTGTGAGGTTGTCTTGGAAGGAGGTATGTGAGGGAGAGATCCTGTAGATGAATTATCCTCTGACCCTTCCAGGAGTGGAATAATTTGTTCCCTACAAGTTGTAGAAGAAGTAGCAACACTAGAACAAACAAAATTAGCATTAGTGGAAAACATAGTAGTGTGTGGAAAAAGAGTCTCATCAAATATAACACTTTTAGCATAATAGATTCGTCCCTCTTTATTTAAGCACTTGTATCCACTATGATTTGAATCATAACCTAGGAAAAGTCATTGTTGACTTTTATAGTCAAATTTAAAACGATTGTATGGCCTTAAGTAAGGATAACATGCACAACCAAACACTCTTAGTAAACTATAATCTGGTTTCCTACCATAAACAGCCTCAAAGGGTGATCTCATTTGAAGTGTTGGTGTAGGCATTCTATCAATTAGATAAACAGCTGAAGTAAAAGCAGCATCCCAAAATTTCAGAGGTAAAGAGGCAGTTGCTAACAAGGACAAACCAGTTTCTGTTATATGTCTATGTTTGCATACAATACTACCTTGTTGTTGGTGAGTATAAGGGTAAGAAAGTCTATGTAAAATACCATGATTTTGTAAAAAACTTTCAAAAGCTACAGATGTGAATTCTTTACCATTGTCAGTTTGCAAAGCTTTAATGTTCTTTCCAGTTTGATTTTCAATAAAAAGTTTATACCCTTGAAATGCAATAAGAGCCTGAGACTTATTTTTCAGTAAGAAAAGGCATAAGTATTTAGTATATCCATCCATGAAACTAATGTAATAACTAAAACCATCAGCAGAATTAAAGGGTGCTGGACCCCAAATATTACCAAACACAATCTGTAGTGGTTCAGTGTAAGTAGTCATAGTACTCGGATAAGGAGATTAATGCACAAGTGTACAAAATTCCCAAATCTTATGTGTTACTTCAGAAACAGAATTTGGTAAATTGCACATTTTCATCACATGATTGACAACTTTTATATTGTAATGACCAAGCCGTTTGTGCCAGAGTTCAAGTGAGTTATGCAACTTGGTCTTTGCAATATAATTATGTGGTGAAACAAATGATCCCTGTGAATTAGAGGCACGCATATAATCATTCAAAGAATTAACAACAAAATATGATGCAGAGTTATTAGAAGCTATGTAGATGATACAGAAAAAGAATCCTCTTTATTTATGGCATTATTCAAAGCAATTTGTGGTGTACATCCCCTATTAAGACTAATATTATCTACAGAAGCAGGGTATATGCTACAATAAGAGGAGGAAGAGGATGATATTGAATTTTGTTGAGGGTCTGTGATTGTGGGAACCAAGAGATTGTCAAAGAAGTACATCCCTCCCTTAGTTCTGCCCGTGAGCGGCACCTCCTTGGTAACCTGGTCACAAACAACACAAAAATTAGGCCAAAATTCGAAATAAACACCATTATCCGAAGCAAATCTTGACACACTTAACATGTTTTGTGAGATTTCTAGAACATGTAAAAGATTTGACAGTTTAAAAGATATATTTCTTGATTTATCAAAAAAAAAAAAAAAGAAGAGCCAGTGCCAAGAATTGATACTCCCTTGCCATTACCGACGAAAAGTTGTTCTAGCCCCTGATTGACATCCGAATGTTGCAAGAAATTGGACTGTTCAGCAGCCACATGGTGGGAAGCACCAGAATCAGCTACCCAGGATGCCTCTGAGGGAGTGGATCTAGTGGTGAAAAATGTCTTTGGTTGATGAAAAGATGATGATGGTGGTGGAGGCAGAGTGTTAGAATATGGAATAGTGGAGGATGAGTTCTGAGATGGTGCCTGGTAATGCGAATCATACTTGTGATAACAGGTGTGCACAATGTGTCCAAGCCTACCACATAGCTGGAACTGTGGTCGATTTCCCTGAGAACGACCACCCCTTCCACGAGAGCCGCCACCACCACGACTGTTTCTGCCACATGATCCCCTTCCAAAGGGTTGGGCCAAGTCAGAATTGGATTGAGCCAAATGAGCAATAGCCAGATTTTGATTCTTTTTGTTAATCTGATTCTCAAGGGCAACAAAGAAGCTCTCAGCTTCGTGGATGGTGAAAGATGTGAGTCGAGATAGAACCGATGTAACATACCCATCACATTCATCAGGCAGACCATCAATGATGGCTTGAATATGATTTGAATTAGTGAAGGTATGACCCAGAGAATGCAAGGAGTCCACAAGATTTCGAATAGATTGCAGATAATTAGTAATCGTACCCGTCTTCTTGGTCACATGAAGTTGAGTTTTAATACTCTGAATTCGTGTGTTGGAAGAAGCTGTGAAGATTTCTTGAATCGTTTCCCAATCGTGTGCAAACGAAGAACAATGAACGACCTTGTTCTTGTAAGAGAGGGTCATCGACGCATCTAGCCAAGTCATAAATGCGCAGTCATTATGTGTCCAATCGGCGAACTTCTGAAATTCACGGAGAACCTTCGTTTGAGGATCAGAGCTGGAGTTTTCTTAGGAATTTCACCGCCGGCGGTGTCCGATTTTGAAGTGGTGTCAGATTCAGCTTCTGCCTCCAAGATTTCTTCAAATTGAGGTGGTGCTTTATCATAAGAAAGGTGAGATTACTTTGAGCACAGACGAGCAACGCCATGGTGGATCGTAAATTCAAGCTCTGGACACCATGTTGGAGATGCTGCTGTGATGATCTTGAGAAACAGAGGTGTAATAATGGAGTTTGTTTCTCTTGAAAGAGAAGGTAAAGAATGAAAGAATGAGGAAAGTAAGAGAGAGAGAAAGAGAATATCTGAATGTAATTATATTTCATAAAGTGTAGTTAATTACAAAAGTATACCGATATATATAATTAAGCTAAGCTACAAGAATGAGTCTTGTACAATACAGGTATATACGGCAGAGTAGTATACTCTAACAATACGAAAACTATGATAAAAAACATATTAAACTGACAGTTATGAAAAAGGTGGGTGTTACAATACACCTTGATGGCCTAATGCATTAGTTGATGTATTTAATGAAAAGTTGGTTTGATCAAACATGCAAAATCCTTTGTGTTTTAATCCATTATTTTGAGTATATGTGCTAAGTTTGTATTCCATTTTAAAAAGTGCTATGATGTGGTTTGAAAGTATTATGTGAGTTGCAGAAGGCTACTTAATTATATTAGAAAATTCTCATCTTTTATTTAAGATATTTAGGTAATATTAAGAGTAAGATCCATCAACCTAATTCACATCAATGATCGACCTAGTGATTATGGATTTAATAAAAGGGTAATTATGTTCCTTGAGATCGATTAGAAAGATTTTTATTTGGAAGGAGTTACAATAATTATAGATTTTAAGTTTGTAATTCAATTGTAAAATATGATCTTCGCTATTCAAAAAAAAAAAAAAAAGAATGTTCTCTTTTTTAAACAAAAGTACTACACAACTATCAAAAACCAAAGAATAATAGCAGTTATTATAATAACAAAATTTAAATCACAATTGTTATTGATATTATATATAAGTATCTTGCGTACATATGCATGCAATCAATTTAAATATTGGTATACAATAACCTGGCAAACATTTGAATCTTCTATTAAACAACATTTTTTTTCTTGTAAAAAAAAAGAACATTTTTATTTCGTCTTCACCTAACGAAGAGTGAAAGGATGTTTTCCATATAAATGAGCTGCAAAAAAAAAAAAAAAGTGAAAAAGTATTGTAATTATTTGACATGAATAATATATAATAGCTTGGGTATCTTGAGTATGTATGAATCTATTTAGTAATCATATAATAAGCTAACTAACCCGTCTTTTACTTTTTTCCCTTTTTTCCCACTTGTCTAAACAACAAGAAATTTCATCCGAACCAACGACCTTGCCGTGGACAATTAAACCATCAGTTTTATTGCATAAAACATTGGCGTTGGTAATAAATTGGCTTACAACGATGTTAAATAATCAATAAAAATTAGTTAATATTAATCAACAATTTAAATTATATATTTTATTTTTTTAGGTTTCGAATATTCTATTTTAAAAAATTACAAAATTGGCTGTTAGTTATTTTAAGTTTCGAATATTCTATAACGCTTATAAATTAATCTTGGTGTACACCTCTTTTTGGTGTACACCTCCAACCAAGTCCTAAACGAACAGATTTTTACTACTAGAACGAACAGATTTTTTAAAGCAAACGAACCTGTTAAAAACCTATTCGTGTCAACTATAAAATATATTCGTTATATATATATAGATTTCTGCTCGTGCACGAACAGAATTTTACTACTAGAACGAACAGATTTTTAAAAGCAAACGAACGGGTTTTAAAATCTGTTCATGTTAACTATGAAAATATGTTCGTTGTATATATAAAAATCTGTTCGTTTGGAACTTGGTTGGAGGTGTACACCAAAAAAAAATATACATATAGCATTACCAAACTCTTATTATAAATATTTTGTATACAGCGATTATAAATATTTTATTTTTTATTAACTAATTTATTAGTTACAAAATTATTAATTACTTATATTTTTCAATTCATTAATATTACCCACATTTAAAAATCGTACTAATGATAAAGTAATATTACCGACGGCGACTCTGTAATATTCCAGGGGAAAGTTGTGCGGTTTAATAATATCGATGATATAACAGTCGGTAATATTAAATATTTAAAAAAAAGTACATAATGTATGTATTCCGTCTATAATCCTGAGCAATAATGTAGTAACACTAGGACATGATACAAAAAAAATATAATGCATTTCAAAAATACTCTGTAAAAAATTAGAAATCAGCCTATATGTTATATTTTTATATATTTATACATATTATTTTATTTATCTTTCTAATAAAATAATCAAACTTTTTGCAAAACACAAAAAAGACCACTATATTTCTTTTACACATTTTATTCTAATTTTGATTCTAAAGTGTATGTCTTCTATTCTAATTATATATATATATATATATAACCTTGTTCGTTCAACAGTATTTTTTCTCCTAAAGAATATCACATGATAATATTTTACAATAAAGTCTAAATCGACCCGAACCATTTTCCATCCCGACTTAGAACCAGCCAAAACCTCACCTAATCTATCCTTTATTTAATATCATACACATAAACTTTATTTGGCTAAAAATGAAAGAAAAAACTTATATGAAGCAAAATGTAAGGCCAGGAAAAATCATGGATAATTTTACTTTATCGCCACACGCACCTTAAATATAAACATGTAAAAGGATTGCAATGAAATGTTGCTTGATAAATCTGTAGAGTTAGCACGATTCCAAAGAATCAAAGCCATGAGAGCATGTGCTGAAACCTGCGAAATTGAATGTACAACAAAGTTATTATTTAATTCATACAACAATAAAAGATAACTTACCTTTCACTTAGCTAGCTATTATTTACTTATTTATTTTTGGGTGTCTTTCACTTAGCTTTATGTCAATAATCTAAGTGTAATAACTACCTATATGCACACTTCGAAAATGTTTAAAAGATTGATTTGCATATTTAATTTTCTTTTTAAGTTAGGGGGTAAATAATATTTCGGTTAATCCTAATTTTTATTAAATGATTATATAATTAGGAAATAGCTAGACTAAACTATCAAACGAACTAACTAACTAAGAAAAATTTAAACACCGAAAAATAAAGTATATGCGTAAATATAATATTAATTTAAATTACGTTATGCTTATGTCACCAGAAATAAATGTAACAACTTTTGCATATACATGTTAAATATATAATTATTATGTATCTCTGCTTTATTTTGTTTGGAGTAGTTAACATTTATTTTATGATATAATATTAAAGAAACAAAATTAAATTTTTATCCAAATCACCTTCTAAGAAGATAATTTCAGCATAAAATGTAAAAAGATCGGTAATGCTAGGGAGCTAATATTAGGTGATCAATAAGGAACCAATAAATATAATTAAAGAAATAATGAATGGTAAAAAAAGAGAGAAAAGAAGAAAAAACGATATTGATTCTTTATTGTCTCTCTAATATTGGTTTCCAAGATTTTCTCTAATAAATAATATTGATTACTTAAATTTTAAAAAAATGATATATATTCTTCCATACAATGGAAAAAAAAATTACCGTAAAAAGTTTACTCCACAAAATAGGAGATGATGCTCCTATCAAAATAGCAGCTCCATAAGCAATTTGAAGAAGTGACACACAAAACCAAAATACCTAAAGAAGAAGAATTAACAAAATTATGAAAATTAGTATATGATTATAGCACAAATTAAACTAATTACAAGATATTGCAGGAAAGGTTGAAAAAAGGAAAAAATAATACCTTCTTAGAACCTAGTCGCACTGCTAAAGTTTTGATGCCTGCTGCTTTGTCTCCTTCAATATCCGGCAAATCCTATTTGTTTGACCACATAAAAACAGCATTCAGTCAATAAATAAAATAAATAAATAAATAAATATTGATCATGAGAGCCAAGATGGAAAATTTTACCTTTGCCGTTGCTACAACCGCATAAAATATTGGCATCACAACAGTAACCAAAAACAGGGATCTTGGATAACTAGTTGCATTCTTGAGCACAAATGTCTAGGACATTATGGAATGAATTAGAATCCAAAATTATACTATATTATTTATATAAACTATACTCAAAAGATAATCTTACTGCTTCTTTTCATGTATATGTATATATGAACATTCACATGACACATATACATTACAAATCAATTATTCGTATAAAATATAAATTGACTGTACAATATATATTAAAAATAAAATAAATATAGTAACTGTTTTTTATGTTTTAAAAAAAAGTATTTATCATTATCACAATATAATAATATTCATGGAAAGAAAATTTTTAGAATGGATAAATAGTAAATACCTTCATATGCATAAAAGCTGCAATATTAAAAGACATAGTCATCCCAATTACATGAGACATCACAGTAAGTATTGTAGATTTCTTCCATCTTAAAAATGGTAACTGCAAAGTTTCAAAATATAATAGTTTTATAAAAAATTATGAACAACAATATATGTAGCCACCATGAATAAACAAAATTAAATATCATCCAGCTGCAAAACCAAAACATACTCTAATTATAAATAAATTAAATTCATATGAATAATCATCTAATTCAATAAGCTCTATTTTATGCCATTTCAGAATTGAGCAGAACTAATTTAATACAATAAAAGAAATACATTTATAAACATTATAAGAACTTCATCCTTTATAAACATAGGATAGGATTTGTAAGTAATTTTAATTAATGTTTTACTGATGGTATTGATTAATACAAATTCATTAATTGATATACAAGTCTTTGAAATATTAATTACAATCGATCAATGTCATGTAACTCTTTAAAAATAATATTATTATATTCATATCAACTCACATTAACAGAATAAGCAGTCATTAGCACAAAAGAGGCAAGAAGACCCCAGAAAGATGGTATTGATCCTATCATCCAAGCAGCCCCAAAGCTCTACACAAAAAAAAACATGTAATAAGAACCTCTAGTAATTTTGTTAACAAAATATAATTAAATTAATGTGGAAATTTATGTAATTATGTTCATGTGATCAAGTCACCAATTATAACCTCGAGATAATTTGACAAATTTAATTAAATTATGACATAATTATTCTTAACTATTAACTTTACCATAAAAATAATTGTGTGTAAATTTTTACTTTAAATTAATAATAATTATTACACCAAGTACAATACAATAAATTGAAATTGTGGCTATTGTTTTAGAAAGACGCATGTTCATAAAAAATTATATCATAATCATAAATGTTAAAGTAATACTCAATTTAATTCTCGAATTAGAACTTTGTACCAATTTGTCCCTAAAATTCAAATTAACCTATGAAATTTGAGCCAACAGGAGTGATGTTCGTAAATTTCAGGGCAAATTAGGTTAATTGGAATTTTAGGAATTAAATTGAGTTGAAGGTCAAATTTGGTGGGACAAATTGAATAGTAACTCACTATGTAAATAGTTCTCAAATTTTAGTAGTCTTCATTTTTATTCTATTTTTTTCTTTTCATTCATCCTGTTTGTTTACAGCTGTCTTTAGAATAACGACTTGAATACTTTTATAAATATTGGGATTTTAATATCATCGCCTGATGATTTTCATTTAAATATATATATATATATATATATATATATATATATATATATATATATATATATATATAAACAAAAATTATA
>JASCZI010090786.1:73124-85390 GCA_036250425.1 Stylosanthes scabra
TTGTTTAATTAATCCATATCAAAATTATTTGCGCAATTTTATAATCTATATTTTAAACTTTTATGGCTAATCTATGTAAATAATAAAAGATAGATACATATAGGGGGAGGGAGTGTTTAAGGTGGTCATGGTTGCTATTCCAATTTTTTTAAAAACTTTTAGCTAGTAGTGGTATTAGTTTGCATATATATTAATATGTATATATACATGTGTATGGCAAATATATAGAGGGAAAATGAATGAAGATATAGTTGCATCATTCCTAATTAATAACAATTTAAATTAAACTTATATAAGAAATTTGGAAATGTGATACATGATTCTATATATACCATACCAGAAATAGAAATGATGCCACAATTATAATTCCATTCGTCAAAGAAAATTCTCCAGATGCTAAAGGAAGATATGGCTTATTAATCTACAATTAAAAATGAAAAAAATGTAGCATTTGGTTAGAAAAATTAGACAAACAAGAAGCAGGAAGCTATAGCTATAAAAGATGCTTACTTTTAATTTTTAGGATGGAATATTAAAATGTTTACCTCATCTATCTATCAAATAAATATGAGCTATATAGTTATTTATTAATACTAAAAAGTTCAGCATGCGTTGAGTATTAGACCATGGTTATTATATATCAATACAAAGGGGTTGAAAAAGGCTAGGCGACTTAGCCTGATAAAAAATAAATTCAGATTCAGGTTATTAAAAATTTTAAATTCTTTAAAGGTTAGGTCCATCTTGGCCTATACATATAAATGTAAAATTATTATTATCAAATAAAAATACAATATAGTAAGTATTTAAATTTGAATTCTTTTTGTACCTTAGATATCTTTATCCACTAATTTATTTACTTTTTTATTATATATGTCTATTTTTATTTTCTTAATATCTTTAATAATTTATTATGTAAACTAAATTATACGTTAAATTTAATATTTTATATTAATCTAAATTATTTATTTATTTAATAAAAAAATACAGATTATCAACATGCTTCAGGTCAAGTCAAATTTGATAAGTAGTCCAGACTTAATACTTGTTAAAAAATCTATATTAGATTATAGGTTAGGCTAAAGTCAATATACTCTATTATCGACCTAATCTATTAAAATTAAAGCCTGGCATGTTAAAAATAAAGCTTATTCCCACTTTTATGAACATTATATCAAATCGGTCAGTGAATGAATTAATAATGAATAGGCCGTCAAAACGGTCAGATTTTAATTAAAAAAATCAACAAAAAAGTAAAAAAACGGAAATAATTGATTATCGGTTGATTGATTAGAACAAATTTATTCTGATTAAACTGATATAATTCTTCTAGTTAAAAAACCAATAAAACACAAGATTCAAAATAAATTACACATGTATTTGTGTTGATCACATGCATTTGTCTAGATAATGAGTATGTAAATATCCCACCAATTTGGGAATCAATTTAACCTTTTTTTCTATTTCTTTCTTTGCTTTTTTGAACCCTAAATAGTAAATACTAATGCTAGTTGAATTATAACCAAATCAAATTCATGTTAACTATGTAGGTCAAAGTTTTAAAAGGTCATAATAGCGGCGAAATTATTTATTTTGTAGCAATAAGGTCATACCTTGTCTATCTCCAGATCAGCCAATTGATTCAATCCAACAACATAGAGATGCATGAAGAAGTGAGGTACAATATACTGAAATGAAATTGGAGGGGAAAAAGCCTCAACATTAGTAACAAATTCTCACACATAATAATAATAATCAGGTAATTTTAAAGGTATAATAATACATAAATTTAATTCATCTCTTTGAGTATAGTTACCAAAGTTTTTCATCTTGAACTTTATATTGTAGGGTTTATATAATAGTGAAAATTAATACAAAACTTAATATGCCAAAGAAAATACTGTCACAGCAATAATAATATGCCAAAGAAAATGTAATACAAATTTTTCATCTTTGACATATATATATATTGGAGCGAACCTGTAAATAGCCATTAAAAAAGGTTGGATTTAATTGTGATAGATTGTCCACAGCAAGAAGTGAAGAAAAAAATGAGCCTGCCACCTGTCCAAAACATCAACATCAAAATCAAAATTATTATAATATTTTTACAGCAATTGATGAAAAAAAGAATTCTAAGATTTAATTTAGGAATGAAATAAAGAAACTAACATGGCCCATGAATGCATAGAGTCTGCTAAATTTGCGAAAAGTATCCAAGCCATGTATGATAGATTCAATTATATTCTTTGAATTTTGATCAGCGTGTGATTCAGGTTCATATGCTTGTGTAGTGCTTGCATTCATTATTATGTGTCCCTTCCCGTATCCATCAAATAATGTACATCTTCGTTCACTGCCTTTGTAATAATGGTTCCTCCAATTAATATTATTATTCTCCAAAGCTCTCATACTGATACTATTTTCTGATGATGATGATTTCCCATTTTCCTTCCATGAAGATCGATCTCTTGTTACACAATATCCTAAAAGACCAAATTTATTCATTAAAACATTATAATTATATATGTATCTACTGATCCTCCGATATGTAAATATCTATCATTTTTTTTATTTATATACAGTAATAAAGAATATATATAAAATTGAGAATTGATTAAAAAATTTACTAAGCTTACAATTGTCTATATGGATGAAAGTAAAAGATAATTGACTTAATAAAAAATTGTAATAATATACATATATAGAAGTTAATTTGGTAAATATATATTAAATAAAAAATTTAAAATAAAAGATAGTCAAGACAAAAAAAAGTATTTAATATTTAAATTTGTCTTTCAAAGACAACCAAATTTTCAAATTAATAGTTCATAAGACTTTGTTTGAATTAATATATCAAAAATATAATTTTCAATCAAATTGATCATTTCGTTAGTTAGATAATAATATGTTAAGTTAGAATTAATTTACGTGTATCATTATATACTTTTGGACATATTTTATTTTTTTTTATTTTGATTTATATATTGAGATATATTATTTCTATGTTATACGTACTATTTATATGCTATCATATATTATATTTATATATTTTGTAAAATAATGTTTATATTTTACATATTTATAATATATGAATGTATACAGTAATGTATATATAGCATTATCGATTACGCTAAATTTCATAAAATAATTAGTTGGTGTGTTATGTCAGCAGACATATGACATGCCAAAAATATAGGATAACAATTAATTATTCCGTGACACATATTACCGTAACCTAAGAATTAATCTTGGTGTACATTTCTTTTTGGTGTACACTTCCAATCAAGTCTTAAATAAATAGATTTTTATTACTAGAACGAATAGATTTTTAAAGCAAACGAACAGATTTTTAACATGTTCTTGTCAACTATAAAATATGTTCGTTGTATATATAGATTTCTGTTTGTGCACGAACAGAATTTTACTACTAGAACGAACAGATTTTTAAAAGCAAACGAACAAGTTTTAAAATCTGTTCGTATCAACCATGAAAATATATTCATTGTATATATAAAAATTTGTACGTTTGAGATTTGATTAAAGGTATATACCAAAAAGAGATGTACATGTAGCATTATTATTAATCTAATATCTTATCATCATATCACGTAAAAACTTAATATGACCCATTAATTATAATCTAAATAATGAAGAACCGAGAGAATGAGAGATGCGACTTACTTGCGTGGGAATGACCAACATACTTTTTATTCTTCAAGCAATTGCCACCTATCGTTATCAATATAATGTCGTCACCTCTTGTTATATAAAAGTTCAGCCATTCTTTTAATATTGAATGATAATTTTGATAACACAATTCAACTAATAAAAATTCAACAAATATTAATTAATAATTTAAATTAAATATTTTATTTTTTTAATTTTAAATATTTTATTTTTTTAAAAATATAAAATTAACTAATTTTATTATTTATCAATACTTTCTTTACTATTAAATACATATATTTTATTGATACTTTTAAGCATCTTTTAAGTAAATATTACAATATTTTCTCTTATTTAAGATAACTTATCATTTTTAATATTTCAATTTATAATTAATTTAATAAATAATTTTTTGGAGTTAGAATATATAATAATATAATACTTCTATAAAGAATGAAAAAAAATATTAAATGTCTTGTCCATTTTGTATGTTCGAAAAGAACAAAATAAAATATTATATTATTTCTTCATTTTATAGGAAAAAATACGAAATTTTTTAAAAATTCTTTTTTAAATTTATACATTTAAATTCTGATAAGATTAATCATTAAATTAATTTTGATCCAATATGTAAAAAAAAAAAGTAAATTATTCTCTGAATAAAGACGGTACTCTAGTATTTCCCTATCTTTTTAATATCAATTAATAAAAATATTTTATAATATAGATATTTCTTGTTCAATTTTCTGAATCGAATGTAGTTTCTTGTCTAAAAAATTCATTATGACATGGAAAAATTATTTGAGTACGAGGAGAAACAAAATAGTTACAAATGAGGTAGAGTCTATATGATGGTTGTCATTACTGTTATTAGATTGACTATACAACTTCGATAATACTTAAAAGAAAATTAAAATTAGAATCACATTTTCTTACAATTTGTAATGCCCTTCTACTTTTTATTTTTCAAATTAAAAAATATTTCCAAATATGAAAAAATATTATTATTTTTTTTATCAACAATTTTTAATTATTTTTATTTGTTTTATACTTAAAAATTTTATTTTGAGATTAAATAAGCTAACAAACTCTAAACTCCAGACCTTTTAGATTATAAAGCCTCCATTATCTTCTCCAATCCACTTTGGCTAATCATAATGAAGTTTAAACATAGATCAATTTCCATAAGAAAAATTCTATTTGCACATCAAAAATTAATCACTAAAATTAACCACCGGTGTATAATACATATTAAAATACAAAATACATACTAAAAATGAATTAACTACAAATGTATTTCTTATTTCAACATGTATTATACACGATGGCTGATTTTAATTGCTAATTTTAGTGTACACCTATCATAACTCTTTTCATACATATTAATGTGTTTAAATCATACTACAAATGAATAGAAAAACCATAGTAAGAAAACCATTTTACACATAAACTACAATCATTTTCTTATTATTTTAAACGAAAAGAGAATAGAAAATATTTTTATGCAAACCACGAATTTCAATACTAAAAGGAGGGTTAACTAGCTAGCTAGAAGAAAGAAACAATACCACCACCGGTGATGGTTATTGAAGAAGAACTAGGAAATGACCCTAGAAGCCCAAAAGCCATTGTTGGTTATTCTAAATCAATAAGCAAAATCCTCAGAACTTAGAAGTAAGAAAATCTAAGAGACACATGATCTTCATTTGTCCATTGCTCTCCCTATTTAAAGAACCGTACCGATAAAAGACGTACCTAGTTGGCTTTGCCGATTCATGGATATTAAATGATAAATTATCAATTAATGAATTTAATATTAAATCGTGTCAAAAAAGAAAAACTCAGTTGAACCAGCTATCTTAAATTTTAATGTTTATATGTGCTTATATATTTTTGTAGGATAATAATTAACTATTAAAATTAACCTAATTTTTTGTTGAGGTTAACGTGTGAGTATGATTAAAATTAGTCCCACATTAAAGAAAGTAAAGAGAAATAAAGAGTTTATAATTATAAAATTAAAAATTGTTTTACTTAATACTTTAAGATTTTGAGTTAAATGTGGTGCGTTCTCATATTATGTTTTCTTATTTGATTCTTTTCTAATGGTTAAGTGCTCCTCACGATGTCCCAATAATTTTTGGAGGGACAACCTAAAAAAAAAGGGAAGAAAGAGAGAGAAAAAGAAAAATCAAGACAAAACTTAAGAAATAACTAAACAGTTGAAGTAATAAATCCATGGTGGTATTAAATTAAGTAAATAATTAAGCTAGTTCATTATTATGAGTTTATTCCGGCCTTAGGAATAAATTCACTACAATATTATGTGATTATTTTTTCTCCACTAAATTATTATATCTATCATTATATTCCTCCGTTTATTTTATTTATAATAGGTAAAATATAAATATCAGTATAAAAAAATTTACAAAATGCATAAATACAATATATAAGTTACGACGACAACATTATTTATTAAAATTTAAAAAAAAAAGACAAAGGGTATAAAAATATATACAGTGATACACATATATTAATTCTTATTTATTATAGTCTCTATAATTTGACTAAATTGAAACTAATAAATTTATATATTTTGGAAGTTAATTATTAATTAGATCTTTACATCAATTGTAAATTTATAATTTTTTTTATCAAAGATATGTTGGGAGAGAGATTTAAACTAAAATTTCTACTAGGGAAAGGGGACAAATGCCATTTGAATTATAGCTCATTGACGTAAATCTGTAAATCTTGCTGTCTAACAAATGTTTAACATAATAGAATTTTTTGTAACGTTGTTTACTATTAATAATAAGAATCCGATTACAAATTTAAAAGGAAATTAAAATATTTGAGAGTCATGTTTGGATAGTCATAATTTTTTTTATTGCTTTTTTAATCATATTTGTTTCCTTATTTTGGATTCCTTGTTAGTATTGTTAAAATAAATAAATAATTTTAAATATTATAAATATGTAATTATAATCTTACATATATAAAATTATGGATACTAAATTAAGTAATGTAATTTAACATCTTTACAATCCGTCCAAAATTTATCTCTCTCCCCCCTAGTTACAGTTAAAATTTGTTTTACTTGAAATTAAAATAAATAAATAAATAAAAACCCTATTTATCAAATAATGTAAAACTTTTATATGAAGTTATTTGATACATATGTGTTAAGGTCGGGTCCCTTAACGATTGTCCAAAGGACTTCGGATGGGGTGTCAAGCCTCAACAATCGAAGTAAGAAGTGTGCCTTCGGGGGGTCAAGCTCTCTGGTGTTACTGAGAGTTATGACGAAGAAGGAGGTTGATATGTTTAAAATGATCGTAGAGGTCCAGAATTAGAATTATGGAGCTCTAGGTCGAATATGCGGGGTGTAGGGTTAGAGGTTACGTATCATGAGGGGGTGTTGCCCCCTGTTTATACAGTGTTATGTGGTTGAGATCCTTGTGGGATTTGTTGAGATTGTATCATATCTTGCCAGATATTACTTGATTCTTACCTCTATGAACCTTATTGCTTATTGCTTTACTCAAGTGGATTGGACCTCGGGGGTCGGTCCGTAACATTGCCCCCACTCGGGAGTGTGGGCGTTGCTCATTCTTCCAAGTAGTTTTTTCTTTTTTTTTGCTTTTTAGTCAAAGCTTTCGAGTACTTTGCTTATTTTTCTTCATGATCTTTCGGAAGGTATTTAATGCTCTTTTAAGAAGTTATTAATGCCTTTTTTCCGGGTAGTTTTGATGACTCTTTCTTGAAGGGTGTTTTTTCTCGAGAACATTCATGGCTTTCCTTCCATGCAGCTTTATCGGCCTCTTATCGGAAGGTGCCTCTTTCTTCTATGAAGGCGCGCATAGCCTTCTTTGCAGGTATTTGCACGCAACCTTCTTCGGAAGTTAATGCATTTTGATTCTTGGGATGAAGTGCTACGTGTCGTTATTTGATTCGCTCGCTTCTAAGGAGATATTTCCATTTTCCTTTTGCTTACGTGTCATAGTAAAGATGGCACTTATTTGCCCCCTGAACCTTGAGAAGCTTATTTAACAGGTTCTCACGGGGTTCATTTATTCTTTTATTTCTCTATCTCGCTCCTCTTGCGAGGGAGTTTTTTTTTTTAGTAGCGCTCCAGCCACTGCTTCTTCAGTGGCGGCCAAGTAGAGAACAAGGTGTTTTCCTTCTTCCGCCTTAACCAAGATTGATGGTACCACCAAGTAGTTTTTAAAGCTTTTGAAAGCTTTTTTGCATTCGTCCGTTTACTTGAACTCTGCTTCTTTCTTCATGAGTTTGAACAGCAGTAATGCTTTTATTGCAGAGGCTGCTAGGAATCTTGAGAGTGCTGTCATCCGTTCGGTTTAGGCTTTGCACTTCTTTTAATGATTTTGACTGCTTCATAGAAATAATGGCTTGACATTTTTCCTGGTTAACATGAAGTCGATGAATTTTCCGGCTTCGACCGCGAAAGTGCACTTTGCCGGGTTGAGCCGCATCTGGTGTTTCTTGAGTTTGTTGAAAACTTTCTCTAAGTTTGGGATGGGGTTTTCTTTAGCCTTTGTCTTGACGAGCATGTCGTCCACGTATGCTTCTAATATGCCTCCTATTAGAATTTTGAACACCTTATCCATGAGCCTTTGGTAGGTTGATATCGTATTATTCAACCTGAATGGCATTACTTTGTAATAAAAGTTTCCAATTGGGGTTATGGAAGCTGTTTTCTCTGCATTTCCGGGATATATCGGGATCTGATTATATCCGGAGTAAGCATCCATAAAGGTCAAGAACTTGTAACCCGAAGCTCTATCCACGAGGCCATCAATGCTTGGTAGTGGGTAAGGGTCCTTTGGGTAAGCTTTGTTCAAATTGGTGTAGTCTACACACATTCCCCATTTTCTGTTGCTTTTTGGCATCATTATCATGTTGCTAAGCCAAGCGGGACATTTAACTTCTCCTATGAATCTTGCTTCCAGTGAGTTCTAGACTTGCTTCCTTACTTTAGAGGTTTTTTTTGGGCTCATACGCCGCAATTTTTGTGCTACCGGTTTGTTTCCGAGTGAGATAGATAGCTTGTGGTTGGAGAAATTTGGGTCAATTCCGGGTGAGATAGATAGCTTGTGTACTTTTACTTCTTCCGCCAGGTTTTTTGTTTTTTGCTTTCATCGTAACATGTTCGTCTTCTGGGCCGATTTGAACTTTTTTCAGCTTTTTCGCTGGCTGTGTTCTTTCCGGTATCTTTCTATCAGGTGGCTCTAAGTTAGCGAGATAGACTCCGGTCGCCATCTCCGGCTTTGCCAGCTTTGGTAACTGATCTTTGGAATCGTGCAATATGGCGATATGACACTTTTCTGCTTCCAATTTAACTTCTCTGAGGACTCCAATCTCTCCATCATCAGTGATGAATTTCATGATGAGGATGGATGTAGCAATGATGGCTCTGACCCTATTCAGGGTGGGCCTTCCTAGTATCGCATTGTATGCATAGTTGTGATTTATCACTAGCCCTCTAACTTTCAGGTTCCTTGTATCCGGAGGGTTCCCAATGGTGACCCACAAAGTAACGAAGCCATCTAGGGTTAATCTCTTTTCGGAACATCTAACTAAGTCATCGGAATGAGCCTCTAGATCTTTCTCAGTGTGTCCAAGTGCATCGAAGCATTTTTGGAACAACATGTCCACCGATCTTTCTTGATCTATAAATACCCTTCGAATCTTGGTATCGATGGTGGACACAGAAATTACTAGCGGCTAGTTCATGCTGTTGGTTGTTTGCTTGATCTCTTCCGAGGAGAAAACTTCCGCTTGGGGTGGTTTTCCTACTAGAGTTCTTGGCGTTACTTCCACTGCCAGGCACGAGTGCTGGCTTCATTTGCTGCTTTCTTTGAAGGGGGATTTCTCTCTTCCGGGATTCCTCCTGAGATCCTTACGATTTCGCGGTGTGTACCACGATCTTTGGGTTCATCTCCCTTTTTGTCAGCCTTGTTCTCCGGGCTGTTCATCGTTGTCTTACTCTTCTGTCATCATCTCTTTGCTTGTACTTGCTAGTGTATTCACGGAATTTCCCACTCTTCAATCGAGAAGGTCTCTGCAATCTTTCGTGTCGTGCCCATTTTGCTTGTGGTATTTGTAGTACGAGCTTCAGCTCCCTCTGTGTACATTATTTATCGGTCTTGGTATTGGCACTCTTTCGACTTGAGATACCTCATGCGAAAACTAAGTGAGAGACACGTTGAGTGGATTATAGTACGACGTATTGGACTTTTGCTCCCTCCGTCCTCTTTCGTCTCGAAAGTGGTCTTTTTGGGGATTATCCTTCTTGTTCCGATCAGTTTTTACGGCAGACTGGCCTTCCGGGTGATTTCTTCTTGATCCGGTTGGATTTTTAATTTGTCCTTCTAGGTTCTTTCTTTTTATTCCGGTCGAATTTTCCTGCACCATTACCCTTTTCTTGTTGCATATAGTCATGTGAGCATTCTTAGATCTCTTTCATAGACTTTGGGGGTCTTTTTGTTAGACTCTTTAAGAATGACGTATCTTCTCCTAGGTTTTTTACCAAAGAGTCGAGTACTACTTATGATTGTAAGCTTTCGATTTATATACACTCGATTGAAATGGTTTAGGTATCCCCGAAGAGTTTCCCCCGACTTCTGCAGATCTTTGGCAGTTTCTTTGGTGGTAAAGTTTTGCATGTAAGTGCTTCGAGCGCATTTTCACTGGCTAGCAGTGGCCAAAGTGTTGAATAGAATTTGGTGTACTTGGGGGTATATTTTCAATTTTTAGTTGGCAAAGGCTTTTGCTAAGCATTGGGAATGTTTTTCTCTAGTACATCAAACTTTTCGAATTTGTATAACAGGTGCTCCCTTTTGGGATAACTTTTATTGGTTATTGCTTTAGAGAAGGAGTATGTTTCTCTTCCTTTGCGCAAATAGGTGCTTGAAGGTTATGCCATACTTGGAAAAGAGAGAACTAGTTGTGAGATCTTGCATGATAGCTGTGCCATACTAGAAAAGCAATGCATGTTTTCTACTTAAGGATAAAAATTGACTTCGTTGTGTTATCCCTCTTGCAGGGGATCATCCCGAAAGGGTGATTTATGTGAATATCTCGCTATTTCTCATGGGGGACTAGCCCAGATGTTGTGATTTATGTTGAGATCATGCTCTCTCTCTCACAGGGACTTAGTTGGGGAGTGGTTTTTGCAATCCGCACTCTCTTCTGTGGATGATCCCGAGGGGGTGATTTATTCTTCTGTTGTTTTATCTTTGTTGATGCTCATTTCTTTTTGGAAGTATTTTCCTTATCTTCTTTGCTTCAGGCTTATGTGCTTGGAGTGTGTGCTCTTCATATAGTTAGTTTGGATGAGATCTCAACTTTTGTGAGCTTTCCCTACTTTGGTCATGACTTTGACTTCCATATCCTCTTTTCGAGATGAAATATTCATGTATTTATCTATATGCCCATTGTGATGTTTTCTTGTTGTGGGATTATTACTAATTGTTTTCCTTTTCTTCGTGAAAAAGGGATTCTGTATTTTTGCCTATGACTTTTTGTTGAACGCTTCCAAGCTGCATGTTCCTTTTATGACTTTTCTTTTCTTTGCAAAACAGCTTCTAGGTAGTGCTCTTGTGATTTCTTTGTTTGGGATTTTTTTATTTAGCTTTTTGTCCATTTACTTGAACTATTTTTCTTTGTGGCAACTCATCCTCTGGGTGATCAATCCGGCATGGTGCCTCGGTGTCTGGTTCAACACTCATTTTAAATATGTAGTAGCTCATCCTCTAGAGGATTAGTCTAGGGTGGTGCTCATTTAGATAGGTGGCAGCTCATCCTCTGGAGGATCAGTCCAGGGTGGTGCTTAGTTTAAATATGTGGTAGCTCATCCTCTGGGGATCAGTCCAGAGTAGTGCCTCGGTGTGTGGTTCACCGTTTAGTTTAGATGTGTGGCAGCTCATCCTCTATAGGATCAGTCCAGGGTGGTGCCATCGATGTTTGGTTCACCGCTCTTTTGGTCTTGTAGCCTTGGTTGTGTTGGTTCACCGCTCATTTTAGCCTTTGGTCTTGTGTCGGTGTTTGGTTCACTGCTCATTTTGGGCATATCGCCTCTGTAGATGTTTGGTTCATCGTTTTTTTTTGGGCTTGTTAACTTTTTCTAAAGCTGGACTCTTCTTATTCTTCTCTCTTACTTCAGAGAGTAAATCCACGTCCATCATCATTTTCTTTTTTATGTTGTTTCTTCCGGTCTTAGAATACCATTCGAGCGGTTTCTTCTATAATTTTTATTAAAATCATAATTTCCGCTCATTAGCTAGCCGAAAATGCGTTATACCGGTTGTTGAGTGTACTGTGTATGAAAGTTTTATACGTATATGGTACGTTTTCGATATATTTTTTCCAAACTTACTTTTAATCTTTTCACAATACATAATTTTTAAATTCCCAAAACATGGAAAAAGAAAACAAATTGAGATAACATGCATTTGATATGATGGCAAATACTCTTCAACGTACATAATCTAATGCATTTTATAAGCATTTATATATATATATATATATATATATATATATATATATATATATATATATATATATATATATAT
>JASCZI010090787.1:4122-14782 GCA_036250425.1 Stylosanthes scabra
TTGTAAAAAAAAGTTTTAAATGCTTCCTTGACATAAGATGCATGATCGGTTGCACCACTGTTAACTATCCATGCAGTATTTTTAAAAGATGCAATACTTAAGTTTACCTTTTGGCTGTGTAAGGGTGGTTGTAGAAGTGAAGTGGTTTGCACTAATTGGAGCTGGTATGTGTGATTGTTGGAGCAAAGTCAGCAAAGTTTCTTTTTGATCTTGAGACAGGACTAGAATTGAATCACCACTCTTCTCCTCATGGACAGAATCAGCTAGATCAGCACTAGAATTCTCACTATCACCTTCAGTGCTAAAATTGTTTGCTGCTCTTTGCCTTAAGTGTGCTGGAAGTCCATGTTTCTTATAACATGTGTCAACAAGATGGCCAAGCTTGTTACAAAATGTGCATAACTTCAAAGTATAGCCTTTGCCATGAGTTTTGTTTTGACCTCTGCCACCAAAATTTTGTCCCCTACTTCTACCTCTAGAGGGAATAGAATTGGCAGAATTGAAGCTATTTGCAGCACCAATAGGACTTTGAACTTCAAAGAAATTGGCAACTATTTTTCCTTCTAAGAAATCTGAGTTTGCACTCATTTGCCGTTCATGTTGTGTAAGCATAGCTAACACTGAATCAGCATTAGGCAAAGGTTTTAGCAGCATGATTTGTGTTTTAACAGTGGAGAACTATTCATTTAAGCCTCGTAAAATCTTCACAACATATTCTTCTGAAGCAAATTCCCTAACCTTACTTAATCCACAAATGCAACTATCAATGCATGCAACACATTTGGGAATTGAACGAAGATTTTCCAATTCCTCCCAAATAGTCTTCAATTTTGCAAAATAAGAGGTTACGGTAAGATCACCTTGCTTAATTGCGTAGAATTCCTCCTTCAGCTCTCCAACACGAAAGACATCTCCATGTGAATACCTGTGTTTCAGATCTGACCAAAGTTCCGATGCTAAGCTGATGTACATCACACTTTGTCCGATCTCTGGGCTTAACGACAGATTTATCCATGACAAGAGGTAATTGTTGCATAGCTCCCAGGCCTCGTATAACTGATCTTGCGAAGACGGCCTCGGAATCGTTCCATCCAGAAACTTCATCTTGTTCTTGGAACGCAGCTCTCTCAACATTGCGTGTGACCATTGATGGTAATGCTTTGTCGTAAGCAGCAATGAAATCAAAGGAGTTCCAGGATTTTCACTTGGATGGAGGTAGTACGGACTTATTCGTTCAGAGATGCAAGAGATTGAGCTCGATTTGTTGATGTGAGCTTGAAACTGTGAGAACTGCTGCATGAACGAGGCAAGTCGTTCGAAATCAGCAGCTGAATGTGTGACAGGTGTTACTTTTGTATTGTTAGCCATTCCAGATCAAGCTCTGATACCATGTAAAATGGTATCGGAACTGAGCAGTGAAAAGAATTGCAACTAATTGATGCAGACAACTAGAATGCTGCAGAATTTGCAATCCTCTTTGCTAGAACTCTGGAAAAAATAAAATACTTGATGAAGAAAAGATAAATGTGATAAGAGAGGAGAAAGAAGAAAGAGATAAGAGACATGCACAATAATATCAGTCAGTGGATGAATTGAATTATTCATCTCAAGAAAAAAATTGTTATTAGGATCAGTATATATATGTACATTTACAAAAAATGGTTAGTGCCAGCTAGCAAAATGCAAAAAACTAGAAATAAACTTTACAATAACTAACTTCCTTCTATTTTAAAATTATGCAAAACTGAATTTTCGTTCACGTTTCTGATGCAGTATATTCTGTTACAATTACAAGTAGGACAGTAACTAAAGAATTCTTTAAGTATTTTTTTAAAAAAATCAATAATATCTTTTGGTACTTTCTCCATACCATTGGTGTGTTGAAACAAGCAGTTTGTATTTACTTATAGGGTTGTTTCGAAATATATATACAAGAGTTGCAAAGTCTAGTGTGTAGATTGCAAAATTGCATCTACACATGTAGACACTACTTTTCAGTCAGTGATTGGTTGGTTGCTGGGGCCCAGTGACAGTAGAGTGTGATTACATGTAGAGGAGGCCTGATAACGGGTTATTAAGGTATCGTTAGTGAATGTAATTAAGGGATAAGATTTTTGTTGTTGGGATTGGACTTTTTTATTGGAAGGCAAGAAATGGATGGGATGTTTCCCAAAAAAAATACATGGATCATGAAATGTGGACCTAGAAATTGTTTGTGGATGATTGAAGACTAAAGGGGAAAAAAATGTCAAAGAAAAAAAAAAAGAAGAAGAAAAGAGAATAGGGCTTGTTTAATGATTTGTCCTTAATTCGTGACCACAAAATAATGTACTTACAACAGTCCAATTTATGGTTTGTTAGATACTTCATATTATTTTATTTCGTATTAAAAATAGTAGAAAATATTTTTTAGATTTAAAATTTCATGAGTTTACAACAATCTTCATATTAAAAACATTCAATGATAAATACCGGTTAAGAATAATATGTGATTTTTTTCTTCTCATAATAGTGAACTAGCATACAATGCACTGAAAATATTTAATCGATTTATATTTTTATTAGTCTCTTTTAAGTCTATTCTTTATTATTATATTTAATTTGTATATATTGTAATATTTTATAATTTATATTGTATACTTATATTTAGATATATTATGTGTTCATGAAAATTTAATTTAATTTATATTTAATCAACATTAATTTTTATTCTTTATTGAGTCTATTCTATATTACATACTTATTTAAAACTCGATTACATCATTGATTCTTTTTTTCCCTTGAATAGATTATATTATCTTTTTTTAATTACGTATTATAAATAATTCTTCCATATATATAATATAGTTCATAATTATGGAATAGCAAAAGCAAGTAACCCCAAGTCAGCCCGTGTAAGCCGACCATCCAAAGTAGTGTGGGTTTAAAAGACGAGCCCGTCCTCTTTATGATGGTTTGATAGGTAGCCCTCCTAATTTTTTTTTCTTTTTTCCTTTAAAAAAAATAAGTTTTGTTCTGGTGCGGAAGTAGAAGAGTTCGGCCGTCCGAGGACTTTGCGGATGAGCTCTTTGAGGTTCAGCATGCTCGGACAAAGGATGAACACTTCAGCTTCCACAAGAATCTTCAGTGTAATTCTGATCTCCAAAGAACGGCGGGAGGTGGACCTGCAAGGCCACTCCGACGCTCAAGTCAGATAGGAAGAACACTTAGCGATTAAGTGAAGAGATGGAGAAGAGAACTTTTTTTCCTAGGTCAAACTAGGATAGTTAAATAAGATGACTTGAGTGATCAGTTAGGTTAGGCTGCCGTTAATGAGCTGGGTATTCGGATCCCGAACTCTTCGGGATTTGAAGATTTAGCTGATAAGTCTTAGTAAGTTTGTTGTTGGTTGAGCTCATCCGTTTAGATGAGCACGTGTGTATTTGTCAACTGAGTAGATTAGGGTTTAGCATAGCTGTCTGGTTTCAGCTTAGCGGCGTTAGGAGAGATCGGTTCGGGTCTTGGACTCTGTTAAGATGGATTCTTTACGTAGGAGTTCGGTTATTGGGCTGATGTGTTGCTTAAATGGATCGTTAGTTTGGTAAGAGCTCTCCTGGTGAGCTCTTTTGGGCTGAGCTTATGATAGGCCGGATCAAGTTTCTTATTATAATTAATCCTAAAAATAAATTATTCATAATTTAAACACAAAATAATCTATTTTTTCATAATTTAAATTACACATATATTTATATTTCAATATGTAATATACAACGATGGTTAATTTAGTGGCTAATTTTACTGTACATATAACTTAACCCTCGCACACATACACACAATATATATATATATATATATATATAAACACTAAATAGGAAATAATGTCAAATTAATTATAATTTATAATAAATCATAATGATAAGAATATATATATTATAGAAACGGTAATACTAGATGTACCATTGTACACATTTGTTCTATTTTTGTGCTAATGTTTACATTTTTCTATGTTACCAAATAATGTGTATATATGTGTACAATAATATACATAGATTTATTATTACAGAAAATAGTAGTAATAAATAAGCCTCTAAATTAAAATAATAAGCCCAGACTCAATTAAAAAATAAGAAACGGAAGAACGAAAACAAAACATAAATAAATCAATACAAATGAAACACTACTTAGCCCATTCTAAATTGTATTCATGCTGCCCCATGCTAATTTCAATTCAAGCTGGCCCATTCATCATGCCTTCCAAATAGAAGGACCGCTACCGCAAAAAAAAAAAAAGTTAGCCAATTTTAATGCAAACTTAACAAACCCAATTACAATTACAAAAGAAACCCGTTTCGCTTGCAACCCTCCTCTCAACGGACTAACACAACTAAATAGCCAATAGACTTTCAACAGCTACCATCTATACATGTAGATGCAAATGTGCATCTACATCGTAGAATTCACCTAATTATAAAATGGAATAATTAGTTATGCAGAAGTGGTGTACATTTGGAGGTAGAAAAAGAAGAGTAGAAAACACATGAACAAACAAGTTAGGTCCACCTATAAAATTGAAGTCCGATTTTCTCTGAGGCAGAGTAAATGAAATGAGTAATGAGGCATTTGACCACTAGTTTGTTCCACTCACGCATATTCTCTTCTCTTTTCCCCTGCCCACCCATAACCCCATCGTTTCTGTTACACGCAGGATACGTCACTCACTCATACATACATGCACCCATTCATCATTATTATTTCTTCAATTTAACTCACTCATACCACTCTCTTCTCAAACGTCACAACTCACACAACAAAAACAAAAAACTACTCATTATTAATGTTTGACGCTTTTTCTCCTACTTTCTTTTTAATCTCCACACATCATCATTAATTTATTATTATATTATTATTATACACCTATCTTCCTTCTCCTTCTTCTTTCTACTACAGTACTACTCCACTCCAACCCACCACTTTAATTTGACTTCCCGCATAATAGGACCCAAACATTTATTCTTCTTCTTCTCCCGAGGACAATCAATTACATTAAACAATTAATAAAATTAAAATTAATCAATAAAAAAAATCACAATGAAGATAACCATGGACCATGGTTGCAATGATTTCTCACTTTTAGTAATTTCACTTGATAATTAATAATTTAATAATTAAAGATTCTCTCATTCTCTCTCTCAGCGCCAAACCCGTGTCCCATTTGAGGCCTGCAACTCGCAGCAGCGGAGCTACGAGATGAAACCAAACCACTTTCCAATTCCAACCGTCACTGTTGCGTGCTCCTCAACAAACCAAACGAGGAACGAAGAGAAAAACAAATCATGCGGCTTAATCAGGATAAGTAATCAAATCCGACGGTTGCCACGCAGAAGCAGTCAACAAAGAAAGATCCTTCCAACCAAGCTTCAGAGAACCGTTTTCCTCAACCAGGGTATACCCTCTCCAAGGGAACATCCCAAGAAGCAAACTAGCCTGAGAGGCCGGGTTTCCCCGAAGCGAAACGGGTCTAAACCCGACCCGTTTTAATTCCTCTCCCCACCGCTCCACTTTAACCTCACCGGTTCTCTTTGGTCCTCCAACGGCCACGATGTTCCTGATCTCGCAACCTAGAAGCTGCTGCTCCACCGTGTGCCTCTCCAAACTGTCTGCACCTAAACCGTCACCCAGCGCGTCGAATAAGGCGCTGTAATAATGCAAAGCCTCCACGAACCTCGCGAGGAAGCTCCCGGCGTGGCTCAGATCCTGCTCCACCGTCGTGATAAGCTTCGGCCTCAGCTGACTCAGCAATCTCAACGTACCTAAATCGCTCCCTGTTATGTCGTATAAGCAATGGTGCATCCAGTGAACTACGATCGCTTCACCTGGTCGAACGCCGAGTTGACTCAGGTCCGTGATGTTTCCGATTTTCCCTTCCACCGGATGAAACTCGAACGGTAAACTGAGCGAGCTAGCGAAATCGGCGAGCCTTCTTCCAGTGGATTCTAGAAGCTCCGACGAGGATCCGAATCCGGTGATCCGCATGGACCGGATCTTCCTGGATCGCGAGGCGAGGATGTGGAACAGTCCTGGCCATTGGAGACCTTGCATGATGTCGAGGTCGATGATGTGAACGCGATCCTCACCGTCGAGAGCTTGGAAGATCGCTTGGTTTGCGGTGAAGTGAGAGAACTTCACGAGCGGCGACACCGAGTTGTAGGACTGGAACGCGTTGAAGATTCTCTGCGACTGAGTTAGGGTTACCGATTTCGCCGTGAGAGGCGAGTACGCTCCGAGGCATGAACTCACCACGCGAGCCTGCAGAGCCTGTGCGAAGTACGCGCCGACTCGCTCCGGCGAGGTTCCAAACGGCGACGAGAGCTCCGCGATCTCCGGGAGGAGATCGTTCGCGAAGTCAAGGTTGTCCATGGCGACGCACTCCGCGCATTGGAGCAGCAAACCGAGAAGCTTAAGTCCGGTGGATTCTCCTCCTCCGGCTTCAGCCGCTTCGAAAACTTGTTGCTGCTGTTCTTCCTCGTGTCCCTCGGGTTCTCCCACGGCCTGCGCCGATGATGACTTGTCGCCGGAGAAATTTGCGCGCTTGAAGGAAGGCTCCTCGTCTGCGGGAGAAGCTGCGGCGGCGTGGGGGCGGTCGCGCTTGGTGTTCATGGAGTTATTAGGGTTTGGATTGATAGGCGAACGAGGGACCAAGCTTTGAAGCATGATCGGTGAAAGAATCGAAAGCTTTGAAGGAAACTTTTGAGGGAAAAGTGACAAAACTGTGAGGGGGAAAGGCAGTGAACGTTTTCTCAGGATGGATAGGCGGTTTGTCAGTCAAGAAAGAAAGTGTGTGTTTGCTGTGAGCGATAGATGATAAAATTTAACATAAAAAAATATAATAATAATAATAATAAGAAAGAAAAAACTAACTTCCCCCCTCCTTCTTTCTTTTTCTTAGAGAGATTAAAACTAAAAGGAGACAGAAAGGGTGATGACTTTGTAGCCCAGAAAAGTTTGGGTGTTTTATTATCCTCTTCGGGTGCTCCGTTTTTTGTTTTGGTTATGTCGTTTACCTTGGTTTTTATATCACCAAACTGTGCCGTTTTTATATTAATCTATTCCTGGCATAGAGTTGAGATTTGTAAGCATCTATCTACAGAGTAGAGATAGCACATCATCATCATAGTCATTAATGGAGATTAAGGGGATTAATAAAGCAGGATTAGTTTTGCAATCGCGTCATCTTTGGATGCCAAAGCCTTTTTAATTAAACTCATCCACTTTTGTCCTTTCTCCTTGAGTAGGACGTTCAGACAATGATACGTCTTGTTTTATCAACAATTAAATATTCGTAACCTGATAATGACCTTTTACATCCCTTTAATTCTTTTTTTTCTGCCATGTAAAAGCTGTTTTAAATCATACCTAATTCTTTTTTTTCTTTCTTTTAACTTACAACGCTATGGAAATAGAAATAGAACTACCCATGCCATGGGGTAGGTAATGTGAACCGTGGCCTACATGCAAAGTTAAGACATGTGTGTTTTTTACCTCATTGTTTGGGTATATAAGTGAACATTCTTCAACAACAACACCTTTTTTCCCCCACTTATATTATTTTACCTTTTTATCATGGCTTTGATTTTCACGTGATACATTTAAAAAAGAGAGAATAAAGATTTTAATTAAGTTCTCGAATTGACGGCAAAAATGAATCATTCGTGGTGACAATCCAAAGGGAAACAAAGCCTCTTGTTTTCTAAACCAAATGGTCGTGTCAGACAATTTTTCGAGGCTTATGTTATGATCATCGTGTGATGATTACAATCTTTACATTGACTCAATAAAATAATAATGTCATCTCATCCATTTCAAAGACAAATAAGTTTAATTACTCAGGACTTTGTAATTTTATTAATTTATAATTTACCTTTTATATATTTTTTTAATTAGACATCCATATTATTTATAACAAAATAGCAACATTCCTATGCTTGGAACTTATCGAAGAGATGGGTTTTGATTAATGTAATTAGATAATATTTTTTTAAAATATAAATAAAAAAAGCGATAAAAAATATATTCAGATGGATATTACACGTACAAAGTAAAAAATAATTAGAAATTTACATTTTATAACTTTTTAATGTTTAGTGTTAATAAATATCTAATTCCAAATTTAAAAATGTATAAGAACAAAAAAAATATATAGAAATTTAAGTATAAATTCGGTTAAATTGCATAATTTATAGAAAAAGTTTCAAGTATACCGATGTACCGGTATACCTATAATCTGTAACCGTTGATTTTAATTAAAAGAAAATAAAAAATATATATAAATCAAAATCAACGGTTACAGATTACAGGTATACCTTACATCAGTATACTATAACATTGTAGTTGGGGGGGATAGAGGAGTTGACCATCATGTTTTAATGTAAAAAATCTCACGTATGTTAATGGTAATTTTCAACATAGTCTCATTTTCTTTCTTAATTGATGAAGATGATTATTAGCACATGGAAAAATTGCATAAGATTTCTAGCTAGATCAGAAGAGATAATTAGATGATTCATTCCCCATCTTTCTGAGCCACCAATAATCTTGATGATGAAAAAAGCTTGCACCGTATTTACATGGCACCAAGCAGAGGTAGACAAAGAAAGGTGGTCCAGTTACCCAGTTGCTTCTATTATTGCTACACAATGATGAAAATATGCATCTCATGTAACGATTCAGCATTTAATTTATAAATATTAATTAAAAAAAAAAAGAAGGAAGAAAAATCTGAATAACGTGCATGGATGGCTATAAAGTTCATTTATTGTAACATAGAATTGAGATAAGAGTAGGGATATGGTTGGCAAAAGATAAGGACTGAAAATAACACCATCTAACACATTATGTCAATTATAGGTACAATTCGGTGGAAAGAATTCTTATATTTACTCTTAAAATGGAAGTGTTTCATTATTAGCATCAAATATGAAAAAATCAACTGGATTTAGTTTAACTCGTAAGTAATTCGAATTTCTTTAAGTATGCCTTGAGTTTGAAACTTAATATTCATCGATCACAGTGAAGTGTATGATCTGAGTCGGATCTGAATTAGTCGAGACAAGACTCTAAATACTAACCGGAACGGAAAAAGAAAAATAATTTGAGATTTTAGAATTTCTTTAATAAATACATGTTAAAGAAATTCTTGCCTATGGTCCTTCAAATTGAAAGTGAAACTAGTTAGCTGGATTATCATAAAAGACCAAAAATTCTGGGGCGGTGATATCTTTAGAGATAGTCAAGTAAAAAAATTGAAAAAAAAAAATTACAAGATGGTAAACTGACATGATTGAAACATATGTACCATTAAATAAAAATATTATGCAGAAGGATTCCTGCAGAGAATAAAGTGAATAAATCTTAGTTGCTGTTGCTGGACAATTCTGCCAGAATATTAACTGACTCAATTGAAGTTTACTGCAGTTTTATTTTTTCCTTCAGTTTTTTACTTCTGCATTTTGTGTTTTGTAATTTATTGTCATGTAAAATTCATACCTTATTTTGAAATGTATAAAATTGAAATGTTATCATATATAACATTTTCAGGTAAAAGCCAAACTCCCATTCAAATAATTACCAAAAGATGAAGAAGAAAAAAATGTTAAAATAAGATATGAATCAACCCTGATCTTCTTCTACACACAGGCAAGGGATAAGAATGAAAACAAGTTCCCTGACCAACATATGAAGACTCAACATTGAAAGCATTGAAAAGAAATAAAGCTTTCAACATCATATATAGTCATAATAGAAAAAAAAAAAAAAAAAAAAAGAAAAGATCAAAACCATGATAAGTAACAAAACCAAAAAAATTACATTCACATGTTTGATGGTTGATGATGATGATGATTCTAGTAGCGCTTGCCAAGAATTATGCCAAAGATGATGGACACAAGAGCAACTCCAAGAATGAACTTGACATTCATGGCAGAAGAAGCATGGTCAGTAGTTGTTTGAATATGTGCCTCAGAGGAAGAAGATGATGGTGTTTGAGAAGTTGTTGCTTCTGACTTTTTCTTGCTCTTTCTCTTTGATGGTGTTGAAATGCTTGATCCAATGTCCCTGGACTTAACTTCCATCTCTTCTTTTGCTTCAACACCCTCACCCTGTAAACATCATCATGACAAACATTACATTTTCGAATTCTTCATTTTTTTCCTTTGAAGTTAGTTGGAAATAAATGTAGTATCAGGAGGATAATTACCTTAGCTGATAATTTCTGCTCCAAATCTGTCACTTGCTTCTGTAGAAGAGATACTTCATTTTTCTTACTTTCAAGTTCTTCATGAGAACTCTTCAGGGCTGCCTCTAGTTCCAACTTTTGAGATTCTGCTCCTTTCTGCTTGGAATTTCAAGGAAAAAAGGAAATAGTACAAGAAAGGCACTCATTAGTTTGAAAGATTTTAAAGGAATAGCACAAAGAAAAGGAGATTTTCAGTGCCTAAATGTCATCAAATAGATTGATGGTTAAACAAAATAAAATGTTTAGCTCAGAAAATCGACGATTCGGATCATGAAGACTGAAGAGTATATCACAAGTAAGAAGTGCAGGGTCATACCTGGTTAGCAATAGTTGCCTGTGCAAGCTGCAACTCTTTCTCAAGCTCTACAATCTTTTCATTCAGCACATCTC
>JASCZI010090787.1:14792-26722 GCA_036250425.1 Stylosanthes scabra
ATCATGGACTTTTTGTGAATACTCTTCCAGTTTTGAACTTAAATCGGCTTCTCTTTGAGAAGCAGTGGCTTGAACACTTCCAACCTAAGAAATCATCACATCAGTTAGCACAGTTCCTTAAATTTAATTCTATGTTGAAAACTTATTTCTGAAAGGTATTTTGATTCTAAATTTTGAAATTATTTACAAATCATGAATTTTTGCAGTACCTCTTCATTTAATCTAGATTCAGCTTTTGCGAGTTGCTCTTCGATTTCCTTCAGCCGAATTTGCAATGCAGATTTCTCAGCAATCTCAGTTTTGAGAGTTTCAACTTCAGATTTCAAAGAATCTTCATTTTCCTGTTGTGCTTTCAACTTTTCTTCAAGGGCAAGTATCACAGACTGAAGTTCCTTCTTCAAATCCTGATTTGTCTCATTGAGCATGTTTTTCTCGTCTGTTACCGAAGCTATCTGCAAGTTGACACATTGCATTCAAAGATGGTTTCATAGATTTAAATTACTGAAAATAGCAACATGAAGATAAAAATATGTACCTGTGACTTTAGTGCCTCGGCTTCTGCATTATGCTTTGTCACTAATTCGTCAATAGCATTCTTCGAGGAGAGTATCTGTTGAGCTGTTTCATCTTTCTCAGCTAGTGCAGCTTCAAGCTTTGACTGTAAATCACTTAATTTTGATTCATATGAAGCTATTTCCTGATTAAGCTTTGATTTTTCATCATGTAGTCCTGCAGATTCTTTTTCATGGTGGAGTGACTTATTTTGTAGTTCCTCAACAAGAGTTTCAAGAAGATTTAACTTTCGAAGAGACTCCTCAAGCTCAGCTCTGTGAAATTCAGAAACCGCAGCTGCTTCTTGTGCCTGTTCTTCATGCAACTTTATTTGGCCTTCCAATGTGTTCAGCTTCTCATTCAACTCCTTCGCTTCGGATTCCTTCAACGTATGCCTCTGCAATGCTTCTTGTAATTGTGATTCTACTTCGAGGATGCGGGATTCACTTGCACTGTGGAGTTCAGTGGATCTTGAATGTAGATCATTCAACTCAGCAATAGTGTTCTTGTGAGAAGCAAGTTCTTGAATAGTAGCTTCCTTCTCTGATATAGCAGAGTTCAGTGATTCCTGAAGCTCATCAATCTTGATTTTCAGTTGCATGTTTGTTCCAACCAATAAGTCATTCTCAGAATAGGACTGAGAAATCTTCTTCTCAGCTTCTGTAACCTGCCTCCTCAAATCGTCATTTTCACCTTCCAATGAAGCCAGCTTGCCCAAACTCTTCTCATATTCATCCAAAGTCTTGATTTTCTCAACCAAAGATTGAACCTCAGACTCCTTGTTGTTGAGCTTCTCCATAGCATCTTGCAGTTTCTGTTCAGAATCTCTGGTCAGAGACTCATGCAACAATTGAAGTTCTGCATGTTTCGAGACAGTTTCCTCCATATCTCTTCCTCGTATGACATGATTTTCTTCCGAAGCCTTAAGTTTCTCCAGTATCTCATTCTCTCTCAACTCAGCAGCCTTGAGATCATTCTCAGTGCTTTGCAACTTTTCTTGTGTGAGATTTAAATCATTCCTCACAATTTCCAAAAGGCTTTCCGCTTCGGTCAGCTTCTCATTCAAACTGCTAGAAGCAGCTTCTAACATTGTTCTTTCAGCTGCTGCTGCACTCAGTGAATCTTCCAAACTCTTTTCCCTTTCATTAGCCTCCTTAAGTGTAGTTTCAAGGCTCGAGGCTCGTGCTTGGAATGTCTCAAGTTCTGATGTCAGGAAAGATATATTCTCAAGGTGCTTATTGGTTTCTGCTTCTGAATCGCTGCATCTCTTTTCCAAAGTGCTTATTTGTTGTTCAAGCTCCTGAATTCTGTATTTCTCTGCTTCAAGTAACAACTCCAGCTCATTCACCTTTTTATCAGCATCTTCCAATTTGGAATGAGAGTTCTGAAACAAATCTTCTAGTTCTCGGCTGCGCTGATGGTTCATACTGGCTCGATCTTCATGCTCGGCACATTTGTCTTTGACTAACTTCAGCTCCTCCTCCAACTGTGAACTCTGTTGAGATGACTGGTTTAAGTCCGATTCGAGTTGACTTATCTTTTCTGTGTACTCCTGAAGTTGGCCATTAAGAATATTCTTTTCTTCCTCAGCCTCTGTCAACTTTGCATTTAGTTGAGAAACTTTCTCAGAGAATTCAGCCACTTCTCTCTCTGCATCACTGGTTTTCAGTTGTAATAAATTTAGTTCTTGCTCAAGCTCCACATTCTTCTGTTCTGCTGCAATGAATCGTGTCTCCATCTCCCTCAGTTGTGATTTCGCCTCTTCTACAGCTGCATTTGAAGCTTGAACATGTCCTTCAAGCTCAAGACTCCTTTGAGTAGCAGTAGCTGCAGCAGCTCCAGATTCACTATGGAGATCTTCCAGTGACTTCAGCTTCTGCTCCAGCTCGGCATTGTTTGAAAGCGCCTCGGATAAAAGAGAATCTGTCTTTTGGAAATTCTCGTCCGAAACCTTTAGCTTTTCCTCTAAATCAGCACACAACTCCTTCAACTGCTTAGCATTATTGGTTAGATCTTCCACAGCTGATTCAAGACCTTGTTTTTCCACACCGAGTTTAGCGAGTTCCTCTTGTACAGCCAGAAGCTGTGCTTCAAGACCTTGTTTTTCGGATGATTCCCTCAATTTCTCTTCCTCCTGCAACTTAAGATTCACAGCTTCAATCTCAGATATCTTTTCTTGCAGCTCTTCCTTTGTGGAGACAAGTAAGTTTTGAAGTGCAGACATGTCTTCCTTCAGCTGTGTTTCGGAAGTTTTTCGCAGCTCCAATTCTTGGGTCAACTCATCTACTAGAGAGTCCCTTGAAGAGAGTCTACTCTCCAAATCCAATATCTGTGATTTCGAGCTTGTCAACTCTTCTTGGACGGTAGAAAGTTCGGATGTAGTTGTTTTAAGTGCTTCTTCAACCTTCTCATTCTCAGCAATCTTATCATACAATCCCTTCAATTCTTCTTTTAGAGAAGCCATCTCATCTTCCACAACTTTTGTGCTCAACTTGGCCTCTTCTAATAGTCTTTCGAATTCTAAGGCCTTCTTTCCTTCTGATTCAGCTTGCAAACCACTTTCCTTATGCAGCTCCTCATACTTTCGAGCCTCGTCCGCAGAAAGCTGAAGCTCTTGCTGCAACTCCTCCAACTTCTTTCTGGAGCTTTCGAGCTCAAGGCTCATGCCATCGAATGCTTCCTTCACATTAAGAATCTCTTTCTGCTTGGCTTCTTGACTTTGCATTGCCTCCTCAAGAACACTCAGCTGCAGCTTATATTTGTCCTCGGCTTCAATAATCTGCTCTTGTAGTTTCTTGTGGCTTAGTTCAAGCTCTTGGTAATTCTTTCCGGTTTCCTCCAATTTCTCTTTTGTAACTGAGATCTCTCCCTTCAGCTGAGCATTTTCATGTTCAGATTTCTTCAAAGATTCAGCTAGACTTTGCAGCTCAACTTGGAGTTCCTGAATCTTCTCTTGTGCTTCTAGAAATTCTCTGTTTGGAGGATCCGAGCTTCTTTCGGTCGCCACATTCTCTTCCTTTTCGACTTTAATGAACTCTCCATCAAAAGAATTCTCTTCCTCTTCTTTCTTTGTTTCAATCTCTACTTGAGGCAAGTCTCCATTTGTTTCCTATTATAAATCATTGAAAGAAAATAAAAAAGATTCAGGAACTAAGAACATAATATCGATGCAGATTGAATTGTCTTAAGGAATGGTATTATAGTACTAGGTAATGCAAAACTTGTGAAGATACCTTAATTTTATCATCTTTATGTTCTGTCTCCTCAGCAGTTTTTGTGATTGGAACTTCTGAAACAACTGTTGTCTCTGCTTCCATGTTTGCTTCCTCTTATTAGCTGATCAAGAAGAAAAGGAATGATATGAGGATTGTTTGATTGTTAATAATAATATTAATAACAATGATAATATTGAAAAATTGAGAAGTTGGATGATCATGGGACTCAAAAAGAAGTATACAAAATTGTAAATACAGCTGTTAACTATAATAGTCTATAGTTGCTGAATTCCACTGACATCATTATCAAGTTCAATTTTCAAGGTCACCCTCATCTGTGAATTCATTCATTGCAAGTTTGCAACAACACCTTATACACATGCCACAAAAAAAAAAAAAAGGAGCCCAAAACAAACGATAAAATCATTGGTTTAAAATATGGCACTTCTTTAAACGTTTATTATGCCTAAATATTGAAGAAGATAAACAAAAATTAATCATAAAAAACCTTGATAGGATTTTGTATTATCAAGATTCTTTGTCAGTTAAGTAAATGGGTAGAGTGTAAAAGACTCAATCAACTCCATAATCAACAGGGATATTCATCTCAACTCTATAAGAGGGAGACGATTTTTTTTGCTTTCTTTTTTAATAATAAAAAATTGCACACGAGACCACAGATCAAGACAAGTTGATAATAAGCATGGTTATAAAAATCAAACCGAACCAACCGGTTCAACCAGATTAACTAATAACTAGAATCGATTATCAACTCGATCCGGTTCAAGCAAAAACTGATTTATCTTTTAGTATTTAATCGATTTAAAAAAATATATATTACATATAAATGTATTATCTTATAAACATTTAATCTTCTAAATATCTAAATTTGCGGTTTCAAACTTTCAATGCTCGATTCAGTTTTCATAATCTTCACAATAAGGATTAAAAGGCATTTACATAGAATATTTCGTTATTCCTACATGAAGAAAAACAATAAAGTAGAAAATGTTGTGCACAGGAAAAAAAGGCACATATAACAATAAAGCAATGTGATCGCCAACTTAAATTGTTGCTTGGATTCCCACGATGTAAACGTTTATCATGGATCGAGTTTGGATAAAATATTATAAATGTGTAGTTTATATTCAATTTTTATAATTAATTTTTTATTTTTAAAAAAGTATTATATTTTTTATATAATGAATAATTATTCAATTCATTATGGACCAAATTAATTTTTACCATGAAAAAAACTCCTTCGATGATACAAATCTGTTTGCCATTATACTAAGAATGGTACGAGTAGTTGAATAATTTTATATTTTAAGTATAGTCAAATTGATTTTGTGAAATTAATACGACACTACACACAGACAAGAATCTCTTCAGAACATGTCTGGAGAAATGTTAACACCGGCAATATAATTCTAAGATCACAAAATAGGAAGATTTGATCTGAGTATACTGTATAGTAGCATTCTGAAGATGTCACGTGGGAGAACCACGTTTGTGGGTCCCTCCCAAAATGCTGTGTTCCATCTTCCAGATTCATCTCACATATAAGACATTTTCCATATCCACTATTATTTAACACCATGGATCCTATTGTTTTTCCTTTATTAGTATTGGGCCTATTGGGCCTAATAGGCCCAATGTGTTTTTTGCATTTTCGTACCTCTTTTTTTTAATGCAAAATTCAGATCTACCATTTAATTTCCTTAAAGTGCTAAGAATATTATTTTGCATCTGTAACGTCGGTTCTATGTGGCATGGGACCCATATATCTAACATTCAACAAAAATAAAGCTGAATAAAATGAAGCAAGAATTTTGCAAGAATAGAATTCATTATCCGACATGTATTTGTGGGCCCAGTTGTCAATGTTAGCTTGCTCACACCAACCAAACTTCCGCCTCTTTTAAACAAAAAAATATAAATAAATAATAAAAAATCCCCTTTTTATATTAGCAATTACCAAAGTTAATTAAAAGTGCGTAATTTGCTCCTTTTGTTTTCATTATCGGTAAATCAGCTGCGCTCTTCACGTGTATTTTGGATTTAGATTTTAAATGTGACATCTTTTGTCAATTATTCTTTAGTTCATGCAATGCATGTTGTTCAATAAATAAGTACTCATATTAATATTAATACTAAATAAATAAATTAATTAAAAATTTTGTTATTCAACAGTAAATTATGTTGACAAACTTTAAACACTTTTCAATTTTAGACTTCACTAATAAAAAAAAATGGTGTAAAAGAAAAAGTGCAAAACTAACCAACATTGAATCAACGCCGGTAAAAGTAAAATTGTTTTTTTATATATTAAGTATCCTAATATTCCTTTGAAAAGGAATGTGACATAAATACTCCTTGGTCATTTGATTATGCAAAAAAAGACAAAGTAAGTAAATAGTTAAGGGACAAATTGGTAATTGATGGGAAAAGTAGGGATAGCTATGAAGTTTAGGAATCTGAAGTTGCCAACAAACACTAACGCTGGCAAATGAAATGGCAATAGTTGATTAGTACACTCTCAATTATTTTTCTACTCTTCACTTTACTTTACTTTGTTAACAGTAATTTACTAATTTTCCTAAACTTTTTTAGGTTCATTTGAATGTTCTATTAGGTTAATATTAATTAACATAAATATATACCATTAATTTTTATTAAATGAGATCTAAACGGCTTTCAAAATCAGATAAATAAATAAATAAAAAGAATCAGCACCTAACGCCTGAGAAGCATCATGGATTTGTTTGTTTTGTAAATTGTAGAAACGTTTAAAACAAAAGAAAAAAAAACGGCCAAAAACAAAGCTTTACCAAAATCATCGATGGATCTACACAGATCATCAGACATGACGATCATATTCAGGAACAATAATAATGATTTTTGATATCTTCATCAGAATTGAAGTATATTCAAACTTCACATAATAAATCAAAAGAAAAAGAAAAGCAGCTCAAAATTTTCATCAGTTATATATATCAAATAAGAGAACAATGATGAGAGAGTAGCTCAAAACTATAACAATTCACATCACATATATAATATCTGATCCGAAGCAATGATAACAAACGTGAAAATAAAGAATCAAACAAAACATAATAATAATAATAATAATAATAATAATAGATGATGATTTAGTGCATGTTGATTCATGGAGGTTCAGCAGATAATTAATCAAAATCAAGTACGATGAGTGGCACGAATATACAGCAATTTAATTATAAATACAGAGCAGAAAAGAGAACAAAAAAGGGAAAAGGAGAGAGTGTGTGAGAGAATTCTTGCCTGAGAGAGAAAAGCTGAATTGCTTTGGTTTGGTTGTTTCTTGCTTGGAGGAAACGTTTTAGTTTGCTTCTGTTTTCTGGAAAATAATAATAATAAAGAATAATTTGAATAATAATAATAATAATTGGAGAAATGAGAAAATGGAGTAGTGAGGGAGAAGATTAAGAAGAAGGTGGTGGTGATGGAAATTAGAGAGAGAAAGAGAAAGAGAAGGGTTTATAAGTGAAGAAGGAAGGAGTCGTGGTGTTTTACTTTAGAGGGGAAAGGAGGAAAGGGAGGTGGCATTTGGGACCAATATGTGATTGTGGGACCCAACAAATAGCAAAACCAAACAGCCAATAACCCGCTTGGACTGCACATGGATTTACCATACTGCCCACAGTTTTCTTTTTATTAACATAACAACCCTTTTCTAAATACTTACCCAATTAATACCATACCGTTTTTTTACTTTTCCGTTTTCTGGCAGTAATTATCTCATTCATTCCACATCCATATCCATTATTTGTTTCTTCTTTCTTTTTCTCTTTAAAAATAAATAAATAAAACATATGTTATTAATTTTCTTGACCGGAAATTTTGACACCAATATCCCCTTCTTTTGCTTACTTGAAATCAGCAAAAATAAAATAAAATTACTCACCAAAAATTATAAAGAATTAACAAAATTACGCATAAATATAAAAAAAATTATCCAAAAATTGTGAAATTTTTATGTCAAACTTAAAACTATTCAAATATCAATAGGTAATATAGCAATTAACACTTTTAGTTAACTTTATTTTGAATAATTTTGATAAAAAGAAAACATATTTTTATAAGTACTGAAATTTTCTTAAGACTTTTGATATTTTTTTCATTAAAACTTTTTATATTTTTATTTTATATTTATCTTAACATAAAAAAGGGAAATAGACTTTTGTCCTTCCTATTTCCATTCAATTTTTTTTAAAAATTCTAAATACTTTTCTATTATTTAATATTATAAATATAAAAAAAATCTATAATAAATTACGAGAGATTAGATTTTATGTTTTTCTTGACAGAAAAATAAATAGATAATTATTTTTTATTGTTTCTCTTTATTTTATCATTTTATTTTATTCTTAAATTTTGTGTGAGAAATAAAATATAAAAAATAAAATATATTTTTTATAATTTGTTATGTTTTATATTTAACTTATTAACAAATAAAATATTAAAAAAACTAGTTTTTGTATTTTCATCTTTTTTTATTATATTCTCATTGCTATTCTATGTTTAAAACCAAATGCAATCCTAAATAACAATTTTGCATTTTTGGTTCATATTGATCAAACTTACATTTTGAGATAGAATTTGACACATTTGCTTAAAGGAAAAATCATTGACTTATTAATTATAGAATACAATATACTCTCTAATGATACATGAACTTTCTACTTGCCATAGATAGCAATACACCTCTAAGAACACTTTTTGTATATAAGTACATTTTCTTAGGAAAAAGACCAAAGTTCTTAATTTGAAACATATGGAGAAAAAAAAAAAACAAGAGAATAAAGTAAATAAATATATATAAATAAAAAGGCACTACTGAGCTTCTAGAAATACTATAATGAAATTTAAGGGATATAAGTGAGGGCTTAATGGAGAAAGAAAAATAGAATGGGAGAAAAGTTTTAATGCTCTTTTTTATTTTGGTATGAAAGTGGCGGCCACACACAACCGACCAAACCGCCCTCTATAAGCGCCAACATGACCATTGCTGTCTTTTCTTAACCCAATAGATACCATACACACAAAAAATGCATCACCCTTCATTTTATTTATCTATTTATTTCATAAAACATTATTTATTTTCATACTTTGATCTAAAAATATGTATTCTATAAATTTTACATATAGGTTAAGAGTTTAATTCTAATATATAATCAATTACTAAATATCATATTAACAAAAACAGTTACTTTTCATACTTATCGTATAGGTAGTCATTCAAACTTTTTATATTATTATTAATGTTAAAATTAAGCTCATAAGTTAAAATGAAAAATAAAGGTCATTATTTTTATGTAAGATTAAATATTAAAGAATAGGTTATTTCTTTATAGGTAGCAATTATATTGTTGAAGGTATGTTGAGTAGAGATAACCAAAGAAGAAGATGCGCAATGATGCTTGGAATTTCATAATGGAAAATCACAAATAAAAACTTAAGAACCAAAAATAAATAAATAAATAAATAATAATAATAATAATAATAATAATAATAATAATAATAATAATAATAATAACTAATCACATATCAATTGAGAAGATCTCAGCAAGTGCAAGTATAACTGTGAGAGTTGTTAATTTCACAACATGATTGAATTTGAATCTTCGAATGGCATTCTCAGCTCGATATATATAGATTGGATATTACATCATCAGTGCCACATGTGTATGAAGTATGATGGATCACTTAGCATTGTTATTGTGCCTATGGAAAAAACAAAACATGTATGAGTGCCAAATGGAAAGCAGAAAGCTTTAAATCTTGGCCGAACTCTAAGTCATTCAATGAACTATATAAGTATATAGTGTTAGCTGTAAAGAAAAGGTTAATGTTTAATTATTCACAGGATTATTTTGATACAAACAAGGTTTAGGGGCGATAGGGAAGGCTTAATCCATCTCTACCCTGTCATGGTCCCATTTGCATAATTGTTACTATGCTATATGTAAGGGAGGAAGCTCCTTCTATTTCATTTACATATAAATAGATAATAGATTAGTAAATCATATATATATATATATATATATAAACCTAGCAAACTGATAAAGAAAAGAAAACTATGTGACATTTAAGAGAAAGATTGAGAATAAATTAAATTGGTATATTGTATTTTATTTAAAATATAATAAAAATAAAGATTAAAAATAAAAAATTGAATTAAATCTTAAAAAATAAATATTAATATTGAAATTTCAAAAATTAAATAAAAATATTTTTAAAAAATATTAAAATTTCAGTCTTTATTTTAAAAAATTCCAGTTTCCAATATCTTACTTTCTAAAAGGAAGGGGATAAAATTTTGAAGAGAAACGCTGAAATATTACCAACCACGATACCAAATCCTAATTTTTCATTATCGTCATAATGCTTGGAACCAAACTCACATTCGTGTTCTTAACTTAATGGTCAAAATACCTACCTAAAAAGTTTCCACGGTCAATTCGCCGGAATGATGATGATTATTCTTTAGTCCAAATTAAAATAATTAATTTTGTAGACAGGTAATAGCAGGTTGCCGGTTGACACAATAGTTTTTGGTGAAGGACTAGAGTTTGAGTCTTAGTAAAGAGTGTATAGTAGAAGCAGGCAAGCAGCCCTTATCATATCATAATAATCATATCATATCCAATGGCTTTTCTTTAGTTCACTAGCTTTGTGTCTTCAGTTCATAAACAAAAAAAAAAGAAAAAGAAAAAAAAGGATATGGATATGCAAATAGCTCTGCCTGTTATTGGAATTGTTGCTGCTGCAGCTGTGACCTTCTATGCTGTAAGCTTCTCTGAGATTAGAGAGGTAATATCTCTATTTCTTTAATTTGTCTTTTTCTTCTTTACAATAAAGTTAAATTTACAATGCAAATGGTTGCCTTGCTTAATTTAATTGGAACAGAAATCATTTAGAGAGTTGGATGAATCTGAATCAGAAAATGGAGGTTATAAGCCATCACCAAGCTCTAGAGAGAGGAGAGCTAGAAGACAAGCTAACAAAAATACCAAACCCTAGCTTACTAAATTCGTATTAGATAAACCTTACTTTGCCACCAATTGCAAGTTTACGCCACCGTCTTCTATTATTTTTAACGGAGTTTTATTATTATTATAATGGAATGATGGTGAACTATTTCATTGTCTATTGTTTGGTTGCCTTTCATTTTCTTTTTATTTTTTTCTTTTGTGGGTGTTTCGCTTCTTAATTAATTGTTAATTAATATTTAACATTGAGTATGATGCTTCAACAACAATGAACCACAAGTTTAGGTTTGCCGGAAAATCAAAAGCAGCATGTTCGTGGTTTTATAATTATATTCGATGAGATGTGTTTAAGTAATGAACATAACAGAGTTTGTGTGATTTTTAATAATATCGGACTGCAAACTTTGCTGGAATTGGATAAGGAGGTGTGCTAATAGTAGGTGGAGACTCAATTTAAATAAAAAGTTTCATAGTAGGTGCATTTCTTGCTTGAATTTGGCTTAGTTGAGATTTGGATTTTCATATTGGAGTCAACACTCAATACATAACCCAATTTGAATTTTTCTTTTAATTTTCTGAAGGAATGAGAATGAGTAATATAAAATACTTAAAACAATTGTCAAGGACTCAAGGTGACAATGAAGGTTTACCAGGACTACTTAATATATCGTAACGTTTTTTTCCCCACAAGAGATGCAACATCGACTTTATATACATCACTACAAATATTACTATTTATATAGATGTATATAGGTACAGAAGTTCTTTCACAAACATCACTTTTGCACCACCCATACTTGGATATATTTAATTTATAATTGTAATAATGGAAGTAAATCTCATTGACTTTATATTCAGATAATAGACAATAATCAAATGATGATTTGTATAATATATGGTATATGCTCTCTAAGGACCATGACATGTATTCCCATTTCTGTAGATATATAAGCGGGAAATTCTTAGACTCACAAGAAATATGAAACTAGCTTTTATGAATTCCATATATATAAGTTTATTATTATTATTATTTATGAGCATATGTATAGGACTATAGGATATAACTATAGCAGTATAAATTAGAATCAAGTAAGCTCAAAAAAAAAAGAGGGGGGGGGGGGGGGGGGGG
>JASCZI010090787.1:39482-49893 GCA_036250425.1 Stylosanthes scabra
TGTGAATCAAGAGAACTGGGGTGAAGGTTTTGAAATTAAAAAGGTTCTGGCAGGCATGATTCTAGCCTTTTTGACCATTAAATGTTACAAATTAAACCTATTGGGTACATTGGACAACATTTGACACCAACCGGAACAGCTAAGCGGTTTTGTGTTGTTCAGCCTAAGCATTTAGGTTTAACATCTGTCGCCTTAGCAGGTATCACTTCATTGAGCATAAATCTCCAAAATGAAATTTTAATTTATTGTTGTAGCCTTTGTTCCACTAGACACTTAAATTGTACTTACCCTTCCCCAATAGAAAAATTGTTGGTTTGTATATTGTGGTACATTCTATTTGTATTTGATATCCTTTGATGGTCTCATCGATCCTAATGAGACCTTTTGTACTTGAATGTTGTGTATCCTTTGACAGTCTCAATGAGATCCAATTTTATTAAAGAGAAAGCTAAGATGATGATAATATATTGGATCTTATTGAAGCCCTCTTCCAGTCTTACTTTTTCATAGTTTCTTTCTGTTTTTCAGTTCACTCCTTTTGTGATCACATTCTACCCTTTCATACCAGAAAACTAAAGATGGTTGCATATGAATTTGGCACATTTCATTATATTTTTATCTTCTGAAGCTTCTCTTGTAGATACAATATTACCACAGTATAGATTGACCGAGTAATTCTATAGATAGATAGACAAATCCCTATAGTTCCATTTCAAGCATCTTTAATTCTACAGGCTTTTTTTCCCCTCCCCCTAGGTATCCGTAAATCAATTCGTTGTGGATTAGAGCTTCATTTAAGAGTTTGCCGCTAGCCAATAGGTTGTATGCACAAGGCGGGATTTTAACTCATTTATTTAAACGGATTAGTGAGTTAATTATTAGACTAACTCAAGTTAGTTAATTTTACATGCTATTTATCTTAGTGACTATTGACATGAAGACATTATATCTTCATGTCTATATGTGAATGATGACGTTGAAAACTTTTAGATGATTTGAGATATTTGAATGAACTCTTAATATAACATGTGTCAACATCCAATAGAGACATTTTTATATGAAGATATTTTCACGTGAATAGCCATCTTATTTTATACCTTTAATATTTAAACAACTACAACCTGTTCATTTGTCTTCATGTCTAACTCCATTATTCCAATTCAGAATCAGGACAACTTAGGTTAGCTACTTGTAAGTATACAAATAACACTTATAAGAGATCTCTTTATCCAAAACTAATCAACTTTTAGTAACCACTAGTCTCTGTTGATTCTCATACTTCATATTTAGTTGAATATATTAGGAACCCAAATACTTATGGAAAGAAAAAAACAAGTAGAAGCATAGAAGAGGTGCATGAAAGGCAGTACAGATATTTGGATTACATATCACCTAACCTTCAACTGAGCTAGCCATTATCTGGTTTTTTAGAAATTACGTATGAAAATTGGTTATAATTCTCAAGTAAAATGGCATATTGCTTGTGTTTTGGCAAGTGACACCTAAGAATCCACAAGCAGAGATAAACTAAAAGTTGAATCTACTTTTGGAAGTTTCCTAAACCTGCGTGTCTGTTTGTCCTAAGAGAGCAAAGATGATACTACCACTTGTGTGGGTGTTCACTGCTTTTTCGAAATAAAACAAAGTCACTGCTTGGAAGCATGTTGGGGGGGTGTTCTTGCCATTAATCTCACTCACAATCACTACACTAACAAACAAAATTGATGCCAATGTTTGTCTTTGTCCATGCATGTTTGGATTAATGCAGCCTTTCGGAATATTTTAAAATTTTTTGTCATTTGGAAATAGTCACCTCCGATTCCCTCCCACGCAAAGTTAAGAGGCACTACAAATACAATATTATGTGTATTTTCTTTTTGAGAATGCATTCATAACTAATTTTTTTACCAACAATCGCTCAATAATTTCGTTCATCACCGTTATCGAATTAGTATCACCATATTTTGTATTCCTTATTATTTCGGATTATATATCTTCTATTATTTTGGATAATCAGTATTTTATCATTTGAATTCTCTATTTTCGTGTAATTTTTATATACTTACTTCATATTAATCAATACTTACTTCAAAATTAAAATTTCACCGTCCTAAAAAATCATTACTCCGTCATTTGTTTGGGCGAGTTTCTTATAAAAAATTTTTTTAGAACTATTTTTTTAAAAAGATTTTTGTAAAAATAAAAATAATTTTATGTTTATATATCTCTCGTAATATAATAATATTTTTTATTTATCAATTATGTTTGGATACAATAATATAAAAAATTAATCTACGTGTATATACACATCCGTACACATTATTTAGCAATATAAAAAATGTAAACATTAACACAAAAAAATATTTTTACTAATGTTTACATTTTTCTGTGTTGTTGGTACATATAGTATTACTGTAATATAAAAGTACTTATTTATTTATTTATTATGTTAAAAATATTTTTTTTGAATAAAAAAATCTTTATAAAAATACAAATTATATTTTCTAAAAAAATATATTTTTTATTTTACTAACACTTTTACTTTTATTATTAGAAATTTGTTAAAAATATTTGAAAAGTTTTTTTTTTTTCAAATTTTTTTTTAACCATTGTGTTTAGGAGATGAAAACAGTAAAAGACAAAAAGGTGGTGACCCTTCACGCTTGGTCTGACAACGTTGTTGTATGATGTATCCATGAAGAAGAAGGAAGAAGAAGAAGAACCAACCTTGTTGAAGCCACCAACTTAACGCCAAAAATTCCAAACTTCGAAATTCACTCCCTCCCCCCTCCATCTCCATACATACGACAATCCATACCAACAACAACTAACAACACAACAACGCTTCTCGTTCGTTCTTTTCACACTCTTCTAACACCCAAGTTTTGTTCTTTTCTTCCCCCTTCGTCTCTCCTATTCCTCAATTTCAAAACCCACAATTGTCTTCTTCTCATTTTGCTGACACCACTAACGTGCCTTTTCGTTAGGGTTCCTCGTCTTCTTCTTCTTCTTCCAACTGCTTCCGTGTTTTCTTTCATATACTTTTTTGCTCAATTGGGTGGGCGAAAACGACTTACTCATCTGTTTCTGAGCTAAAAGGCTTCACCTTTAAGCTTTTTATTAAGCTTCTTGATTTGGGGTTCTGGCAGATTCTTAAAGAAGAAGAAGAAGAATCATAAGCCTTCATGTTTTGTTTTTTTTTTCTCTCCTCTTTGTTGCTTTGTGTTTGTCCTATTCTGTCCTAATTGACTGCAAAAGAAAAAAAAATATCTTCAATTTTGCTGAATGTTGTGATTTCAATGTGTGTGTTTTTGTGTCATAATAATCATGATTCTTTGATTATTTAATCCAAGTTCTTTCTTACTCATCAGCATTATATTGTTGTTGCTACTTGCTGTTATGTTATTTGCTACATGGGATTTACATTTACTATGCAAGAAGAAGGGTCATCTTCTGTAACTTCATCACCCCTGCAATTCTTTACAATGATGTCACTTTCACCTAGCTTGGGATCCCCACACCCTTTGCTTAATGAACTAAAATCTGAGGAAAGGGGTTTGTGCTTGATCCATTTGCTTCTCACTTGTGCAAACCATGTAGCTGCTGGTAGTCTTGACAGTGCAAATGCTTTGCTTGAGCAAATTTCCATGCTTGCCTCGCCGGACGGCGATACTATGCAGCGGATCGCAGCCTATTTCACCGAAGCACTCGCTGATCGGATACTTAAGACATGGCCTGGGCTCCATAGAGCCCTCAACTCAACTAGAATGGTTATGGTTTCTGAAGAAGTTGTCACTAGGAAGCTCTTCTATGAGCTTTTCCCTTTCATGAAGGCAGCATTTGTTCTTACAAATCAAGCTATCATCGAGGCGATGGAAGGCGAGAAAATGATTCATATAATTGATCTCAATGCTGCTGAACCTGCTCAGTGGATTGCACTCCTACAAGCTCTGAGTGCTCGCCCTGAAGGTCCTCCTCATTTGAGAATCACTGGTGTTCATCAGAAGAAAGAGATTCTAGACCAAATAGCTCATAGACTGAGTGAAGAAGCAGAGAAGTTGGATATCCCATTCCAATTTAGCCCTGTAGTCAGCAAATTAGAGAACCTAGATTTTGATAAACTTCGTGTGAAAACCGGGGAGGCACTAGCTATAACTTGTATTCTCCAATTGCATTCGCTTCTGGCGTGGGACGACGAATCTGTGCAGAAAAGGAATCATCATTTGGCTAGAGCCTCAAATGGAATTCACCAGCAAAGAGCACAGCCTATGTTCCAAAGCTCATTGAGTGATTTGCTTGAGAAAGATGCAGCCAACGGATATGCACCTAGTCCTGACTCGGCCTCATCGTCTCCAGCATCGTTAACTGCTTCCAATTCAATGAATATGGAGAGCTTTCTAAACGCGTTATGGGGATTATCACCAAAGGTTATGGTTGTAACTGAACAAGACTCCAATCACAATGGTTTGACTCTTATGGAGAGGCTACTTGAAGCTCTATACTCTTATGCTGCATTATTTGATTGCTTGGAGTGCACTCTGTCAAGGACATCATTGGAGAGATTAAGGGTGGAGAAGATGCTATTCGGCGAGGAAATCAAGAACATTGTCGCGTGCGAGGGATTGGAACGAAGGGAAAGGCATGAGAAGCTGGATAAGTGGATCCAGAGACTTGATTTGGCTGGATTTACTAACATTCCCTTAAGCTATTTTGGTATGGTGCAAGCAAGGAGGTTGTTGCAGAGCTATAGCTGTGAGGGATATAGAATGAGAGAGGAAAATGGCTGTGTAGTGATTTGTTGGCAGGATAGGCCATTGTTTTCAATATCAGCTTGGAGATCTAGGAAGTAATACAGAATTCTGAAATAGGGAACAAGTATTGATAGTATAATCTTCAGTCTTTTTGTTTTCATTTTTCTTCTTTTCCTTTTTAGTTTGTATGAAAATGTTTTGTATATATGGTAACGAGCTATGAAGTACGAACACATCTATAAGTTACCGTGTTGACGTATCTGACACTTTCCTGACACTTCGTGTTACGAGTCGAACATGCTTTGATATTTGGTGTGTCGCCGGGTCGCATGTAGTATCGTGGCCCATGTCCGTTTGCCTGTGCTTCATAGGTAATGAGTAATGAATTTTCAAGTGTTCACCAAGATCAGTTCTTTTTAGGGCATTCTCCTATAGACCTTGTAAAAGCTAAAGAAAAAATTGGGAAGACAAGAGAAAGATGAGATGAAGATTCTGTTCTACAGATTCATTGCTTGGTTGGTGCTTCTCTCATTTTGATATTTGAAAATCTCTTACAAATTTAAAATGTAAGTTGAGTATTGACTTGTTTAGTGCAAGTTGGTTTTTCAAGTTGGCTTCTTAGTGGAGTTGGATCAAATCATGAACAATCATTGCCTCAAATTGGATACATTGTACTTTGTTTTGTGCTCCATACATAATATTTGGTGGTTCATCACTACTTTTTGCTATTTTGATCATATTGAGTCTCTCAAAAATTGTCTAATGTCAACGTTTCTATTACAATATGATATGATTTCAATGGTTACTCAGCCACTGGATAAGACCAAGAGACCATTAACTTTAAGGTTGCTTTATTGGTGTGTGTTGAGGAAACCAAGTCACACCATAATTTCTATCATCATTTGGGGTTGGAACGAAATTTATTCTGGTTGGAACAATTAAAGGTTTTTTTTTTTTTTTTAAAAAAAAAGAAGAATTACAAACATCAATTTTTTCATACTTAGAGATTGTATCAAGACCACTAGTTTAAAGGAAGAAGCATTTGGTTCAATCAAAATATTATTCCATAAACATTCGAATCGACCAACAAATCAGTAATTAACATGTCATGACAGAATAATTAAATTTATAATATATAAATAATTAAACTCGTTTATAGTATTATAATAATTTTTTTATGAGATGTGAAATACATTTCAACAATTTTTTTTAGTAGAAAATCTTTATTTGAACATAGCTTGAGGATGAACAACGACACCTAATATTAAAGTATCATGAAATTCCATTGCATGTAATGTAATAATCTATACCAAGATAAATATCACTAACACATAGGCACCAAAAAAATGTCATTAACAGATGGATGATTTTATTTCATTTTATTGTATATACAATGGTTGATGATAGGATAAAATCATTATTAGTTACTATTATTTTATTACATGGGTAGACATTCCATTTCAAACTTCATTGTTCTTATTCTTCGCCAAAATAGAAGAACACTTTGCTAATTAAGAAGATCATTGTTCTTATTCTTATTCTTCATCCCTTCATGGCTTTTACTTTGGTATCTTAATAGCTGAAACAAGGATATGGCAAAGCCAAAGTATTAGCATGTATATATATAAAATTAAACTCATAATTTAATAAAAATGATACGTACATCCATATTAAAAAATTAACTATAATATATTTATGTATATTTATACATATTAATTTACATATTTTTCTAATTAAATAATCAATTATCACAAATAATTAAACTTTTGTATAGTAGAATCACATAAGAATAACGACAGATGACGACGGTTGGCAATACCACTTAAGTAGTTAAGTGTTTAGTGGCGATTTTCTTAACACCGTCTATACATGCGTCAGTAAACATTTAACGACGATTAAATTCAATCGCTGAAATAACCGCCGTTATATCAAAATCAAACATGAATATTTATTAATTTTGTGACGGTTAATAAATCGGTGCAGAACGATCGTTATATTTTTTAATTAAAACAAACGAGCCATTACATATTTTCATTATTTTTTCTTTCAAACGAGCCATTACATATTTTCATTATTTTTTCTTTCTCTTAGACAACCAATTATATGTATAATAGTCTATTTAGCGACTTATTTTATATATCAAACTTGCTTGACTTATTTTATTTTAGCATTTAGTATTTTATTTTCCACGAGGCAAGGGCATAGTTATCATCCAAGAACAAGTATATGTATCTTGCGATAGATATGATGATGAAAATAAAAAAATAGAAAAAATTGTCTCTGTTTTAAAATAAAATTAGTTTAATTATTTTTCCATGTTTTTCACTAAAAATTAAATAAGTATCCTTTACTATAATAAAAATGACTAAAGACACAAATGTTAACTTTTATTGTTTTTGTGTCTTTATATTACCCTATTTTGTATTTTCTATGATGAGAAATAGTAATTAGCAAACATATCTTAATTAGTTTTTGAAAAATATTACCTACAAATAAAAAATCAGCTAATAAACAACGATTATATATTTATATTAAATATATGTTATATTTAAATGATTTTTAATATATATTTTATATTTTAAAATATATTTTATACAAATAATTGATTTATTGACTATTTTCTATGTACTTATACACCTAACATAGATATTGACTTTTAGAGTAAACACATATTGGTCCTAAAAAAGTTTAGATTGGACATTTACTTTCTATTTTTCTAATAAATTTGTAAGAATAATTCAATGACAAAGAGCTTTTTTACATGGATAAAATAAAGAGAAATATTATTTTCATTTTAAAAATTAATAAAATAAAATATTTTATATGATTGACATTTAACCACTCATTAAAAAAAATCTTCTCATATTTATATTTTTTTTCTTGATCATAGGATGGACCAATTCTTTTTTATAGAAGTTCTCAAAAATTACTTTTTTCAGACAGTTATTCTACGTCGCTTTTAATCAAAATTTTAATATGTAAATCAGAGAAATAACTCTAACAAATTATTACCTCCACATTGCATTCCAGGTGTTAATCCCCATCCACAGTAGTGTGCAACAAAGACAACCTTATTAACACTAATAAGGTTGGCAACATCTTTGGTAACAAGGTTGCATGCACATGGCACATTGAACTGTAACAACTCAGAACAGCACCCTTGTGATGGTGGAACCTGTGGCCCTGTTTTCTGCACATATTGTCCACACTCTGATATAAGTGCTGGAACACTCCCACCACATTGACCTGAAACTGAAACCCTTTCTGTGTCATATATTATGGAACATGCAATCACTATGCTTGCTAACCTCAACAAATTATTCCTACTATTTCCCATGCTTCTTTGAAGGAAATTATTGTAATTAACTTTAATTTGCTATACAATGCAATGAATAATTGATGGTGTGGTTTGTTTATACTTTTTATATAGATAAGTGGGAAGGGGAGGAAGAGATTTGTGTGCATAAATTGTATCTCTCCTTGCAATGTTTTATTTTTGTCCACTTATGCTGAGTTATGCTAAGTATATACAAAATGACAGTAATTAATTCAATATATTATATATATATATATATAAATGGTAATTAATTTTTTTTATACGCATATAATAGAATATAATATAATAGATTTTATGTACGGCAGGACAACAATAAGATTTAAAGATACAAAGATTGGAGAGAAGTAGAATGAATCAAGTCTCATCTGAAAAAATTATGATGACATGTTCACTCTTCACTGGCCGTGTTTTTATTATGGTGTAGAGTAGAGTTTGCAAGTGCATTAGCAATTTAGCATTGCTTTGTACTTTGAATTAAACGACATAATATTTGGAGAAGTTGATTGAGAGAAGATTAGGCTTGCTGCATACACTCTTTGGAGGAATCTCTATGGTTTGATAATTGGAGGCCGGCTGATTCCATATGTGAGAGAACGTTACTTTTATACCCAGTAAAATAATATTTTAGTCGCAATCTTGGTCTCACAACAAATCCTTAAATAAAATAAACTTTAGATTTAGGGTGGATTAATCATTAGTATGTTGGATATTGTGGAAAATAAAAGAAAATATTTTAGCTTAACACGTTTTAATCATTATATTTTATTTTAAACCAGATCAATGTTGTTTCATAATTAAATTTGAAGTTAACATTTAAGGGAGAGGGTGCCCGTGAACATTAACTCTCTTAGCTGCAAATAATTCAATTTTGTTTTTGGTATTAACTGAAAATAATACAACTAACATAACACTTCTTGTTCATTGTTTTTGTCGGCCTCTAAATTGGGATCGATTTTTGTTTTCGAAAACTGATATACTCTTTTTTTTCCAAAAATATTCATATACGGAGAAAGCCCAATACTTATCTTTTCTTATAAAACTCAATATCTTTCTTTAACCCATAAAGCCCACAACAAGACCCATAAAATGACCCAATTAAGCATGCGAAGCTTTGTCCAAAAACATAAGCATGCGAAGGTTGAGCGGTTATATTCTTAGCCTTACAATAAGTGCACATCTTAGGGAAAGCCGAGTAATGAATCTATTACAATAGAATAATGGAAAACAAGTTCATATATTGTTGACAAGTGTCAGCACTATATTCAAGCAACTTCACCTCAAATTATTGATTGACAATTGTCCACATCTGGTTAGTAAGAAACACATTAATCTTTAACTTTTAGCATAAGACTAAAACAAATAAAATAATATTAAAGTGAATTTTGTGGCGCCAGGCAGTGTTTTCAAAAAAAAACTTCACATATAAGGAGACAGAGTTGAAGAATGTGTGAGTTGAAGAGGCAAGACTTTATTTGAGAGAGAAGAAAAAAAGAACATTTTCACAAGTGAGTGAGAAGCACCCCAACAAAAAAATTTCTGGTCATGACTAAGAGGTTTCATTTAGTCACTGATGTTCACCAACGCAACATGCATTGGAACATCCAAGTTTATGTTATCAGAAAGTATGATGTTCCAAGCTCTAAAGATTCAACCACCATCAAGAGTGTTGACATGGTGTTGCAGGATAGTCAGGTAACAATATTAATTTTTCTGAGCAATGTTGTAGCTATGTTCTGTTTTTTAAAGAGCTTCCATTTGTCTTATTTCAACAAACTCATCTTTTGTTTTCTTCTTCGTGCCTGAATCCAAATCTTCAGGGTGGTAGGATTCATGCTTCCATTCCTAAGACACTGATTAGTACATGGTCGGATAGAATCAAGGAGTTCACTATGTACCACATGAGAGAATTTGTGGTGGTTGACAAGAGAACCAGGGTTAGAGCCACGGAAGTTAAATGGAGTCTGTTGTTCTGTTTTCGAACAGAAGTTCAAGAGGTTGAAGTTCCAACCTTTCCACTGGAGGCGTTTAGGTTCAGAACAATACCTGAGCTGACTGCATCGGCAGTAGTCACTGAGAATGACCTTTTTGGTAAGGTTCATGTTCTTTTCTTACAAAGCAGTGCTGTGTTCATCCATTTTTCTGCTTTTTTCATCACAGATGTATTTTAATTGTGGAAAGAAATTATGTTGTTGTTGCAGATTTGGTTGCTGAGGTTGTGGGGAAAGAGGACCCCAGAGATCTGGTCACAAGCCTTGGAAAGGAAACCAAGAGGATGGCTATTAATCTGCAGGATCTTGAGTGAGTAATTATTTCTTTAAAATGT
>JASCZI010090787.1:57145-78854 GCA_036250425.1 Stylosanthes scabra
CTCGGATCATATTTGTTTCCCGAGCTTGGGCAAAAGTATAGAAACTTTCCCTAAACTATTCACAGATAATTAAATCAACTGTGTTCATATCTGTAATTAGATTTACCTGAAATCTGATGCTTGAACACAGGATAAAATACACGTGTTTTCTGGGAGCGAGAGTAGCAATTGAACTCCACTTATCTTAGCATCATAAAAGTGCAGATCTGAATCTGCAATGAGAAAATGTGCTAAAAGAAAAAATGAATGACTGTCATATCAAAAACCAGAAGTTAAAAATTGGCTATATAACATGGATGAATCTTACCACTGCTAACATATATTTCATATAATGCTTTCGTCAGATGGTCATGGTTGCTTAGTCTTTGGAAGTTATATGATAAAAAAAAGTTTATTATACCCGTGGATTTAAAGTAGTTAAAACAACAATAGAAACAGGAGGTTGGTTGTTGTATGTTTGTATTAATTGCAATAGATGAAATCACCTATGTGAGCTTGATTCCATTTTTTTGTTCAATGGATAGGTTCAATAAATAAATGTGCACGAATTTATAACAAAATTTTGTGAAGACATGTTGGCCAGAAAAATAGGTAGGACATATTGTGTAAGCCCCAAAAACTAAAGCCTATTTGTTTTCTCCTCGGGAGGTAATGTAGACAAACTTATAAAACAAATTTAAGGAAGGGTTTAAAAAAAGCCCAAAAGAAACATATTCGTTTTTGTTTTAAACCAATCAATAACCCAAACTTATCATGACAAAATCTAAAGGATGGGAACAAAAAAATGGGCTGATTGAACAAGCTAATTTTTTGGCTAAAATATTGTTTTTTATTTTCCATACAAAAATAGACAAACTGAAAGACATACAAATGAATGACATAGAAAAACATGAAAAAAAATATATATATACAAAAAAATTTAAGCTTTTAGACTTTGATGAATAACAAAAACATAATTCACTAGAGTGAAGAAATGTTTTTTAATATGAATTTCACTTAAATAAAATAATTTATTGTAATTGTCATCTTAAAATAATTATACATGTAATGTTTCTTTACAAATTGAAGAAATTAACGAAATAAAAAAATTATTTATATTCATAAGTGAGTGTCCTATTTTTGGGCATTGTTCAAATAATAACACCAAAAAAAAAATTATGTTTTTTAGAAAACTCTGAAAATAAAATGAAAAAATTATCTTATCTTCAACAAGGTTCAGCTATATCTTTTGAATTAATAGAAAAATGGATTAAACGATATTAACCAATATTAATTTTTTTTTATGTAAGGAAAATACCCGCGCAACGCGTGGGTAAACACCCTAGTTTATATAAAAGCTCGAATATTATCTGTGTTTGTAATGTGATGTCTAGGATTAAGGGTATTGCTCAATCCATCCAATCAAAAAGAAAAAAAATTAGAAGTTCAATTCTTCTCACATTTACTCAATTAGAGAGGGGTATGATTCACTAGTCAGATACAAGTATGAATGAAATTCTAATAGCAATTGACTTTGAATCTGGAGGTTGAAGATTCTAGAAAAAATTAAATGTTATGGTTATTTTTTCATGATGTTATGCCAACTGTTTCCTTTTGTTCTTCAAATGTGTGTACGTGTTGTTCTAACTCTGCTGAAACCATGGCTCATTGCTTCTTCTTTTATCTAAAGACTAATTTGGTTTGGTTAAGGTTTAGTTTCCACTCTCTCAGCAATGCTAGTTCTCTTACTTTATTAGATTGAGTCAAATTTCTTTGCTGTGAGAATGCTTATTTTTTTTATGTTGTTTTATATGGTGAGTACTGAGTGTGGAGAGATAGAAATAATAATATTTTCTGTCATCGGAATCTTTGGAGTAGTGTTTGCATTCTTTTCTTCATCTTATCATTCCTCTTTTACTCCTCACTTTTGGCTTGGGCACCTCCCTTTTTAATTTTGTGAAAGTGAATTGAGATGGTAGCTTCTTGACTCAGTTAGCTGATTTTGATTGCATTATTAGGATCTAAATGTGAACTATTTGCAGATTGCTTTGGCAGTATTCAAACTACTTCAAGTGTTCTTTGGAGCTTTTGGCAATTTGGAATCGTTTATTCCTTGCTTGGGAATCTGACTTTAGAAATATTTTATGTGAGACCGATTGCTTTGAGACTTATGACTTAGTCCATCAAGACTCTCTTTATTTGTGTGATCACTGAAATTTGATATTGGAGATCAAGGACATTATTCAACATCATTGGTATGTGAGTCTCTCGCTTATCTTGCCAATTTCATGATTGATTTTTTAGCGCGGTGCGCTTCGACCTCTCAACATAAGTGCACAGAGTGAAGTACTCTTATCTCCTTTAGATGATCTTTTGGTTTTTCTTCAACAAGAGTTTGTAATTTAGTTTGCTAGTATTTTATTTTGTTTTTTAGTAAAAAAAAAAAAACTCTAATTAGTAATTAGATATAAATCATAAGTATAGATTACTCATTATCATAAGCGCATTTTTTCAAACATCAAAATTCCCTCCTTTTTTCTTCCCTATATTACATTGTCATGGTTGCATATTGTTATTGTTGATAGTTTCAATTTATTATTATGTTTATGTTTATTCTAAGCGGTGCAATAAAATACCAAATAGAATAAGAACAAACAGAAGACATCCCAATTCCCAACCAACTAACTTTGAGCTACCTAGCAACCAAGCACCCATCTTCTCTCTCAGAGAAACTGGAAAAAGGAAAAGAAAAGAAAAGAAAAACATGAAAAACATAATACTAACTCTGTATATTGCGATCCAATGTGCACCAATGAAAAACAAATCAAGAAAAAGAACTTAGTCAAAAGTGATACATTTTGTATAAGATTTGACTCATTTTTACCGAGTTAACTTCCTTTTGGTGCTTTTTTTAATTAATGAATAATTGATTAAAGTTATTCAATATTTATTTCTATAGGATGAATTTTGAATTTTTCACATGCATGCAAATTACTACTATGTTTTGCAAAATATTAGTTTTCAATTCACCAAATTAGTTACAATTAAATCAAGTAAAATTGAATAACAATAAATAAATATCAATGAAGTAAAACATAAAGCCTCATACACCCATTTCATATATCATTAAAACATGTATATAAAATATGAATTTTAATATTTTATTAAAAATTATACAAATAATTAATAGTGTATTATGACATCAATAAAATTAATTAATTTCAAATTAATTATTTCAAAAATCATCTAAAATATAATTTTTAATATGTTATTGAAAATTATTATATTGTGAATATATTAAAATTAAATTCGAATTTTTTTTATATTTTTTGTCTTAATATAATATAATATTTCCAATTGATTTTTATTTTCCTCAAAAAAAAAATCACTGCTTGATTTCAGTTTTCGGTTTCTCTCCTAGCACTACTACTTGCTTTGACCCACTTTGGGAGAGAGAGAGAGAGAGAAAGAGAGAGAAGTCGCATTTTCGATTTTGGTAACTTCCTTCCACATCCTTTCTCCCTCTCTTCCCTTCCATTTCCATTTACCAAACAAACACTCACATTTTTTTTTGCCCAAAAACCATAAAAAGCCATTCAAAACCCCATCTCTTTCCTTCCTTTTTTTCTCTCACTGTTCCTGCCCAATTCGAAAGGCAAGGTTTTCGTCTCCACCCACTTCTCCCTTTGCATCCAATTTTCAAATACGACAAAAACCCCCCTGCTATGATCCCAGTTTCTTCATGATGGAGTTTGTGGGCAAAATCGTAAAGAAAGAGGTCAAAGGTGTTGGGTTCGTCACCGGAACCGTGAAATCCTACGACCCTTCTTCCAGTTTCGTCGAGATCCTCTACGACAACGGCGATTCTGAGGAGCTGGAATCAAACAAAGTGGTTTTGCTCCTTCCACAAGCTCAGCCGGAGCTCGCTAAGCCCAAGCCGAGGGTTGGCCGGAAGCCCAAGAAGCGCCGCCGTGTTGAGAAGAAGGCCGGAGCTGGAGACAGTTCAGGTAATGATGCTAATGAGAATTTTGTTTTGGAAGTTAGTGAAATTAGGGCGAATTCGGAAGTGAATGGTGAATTAGGTCTTGGAATTGAGGGAAATCTAGGTAATGGGAATGCTAATACGAATGGGAGTGTGGAGTCAATTGTGAGTGATGGAACTCTTGGGAGGGAAATTGGGGTTGAGGGGGATTTAAATTTGAATAAGGATGTAGCCGTAAATGGAAATTGTCTTAGGGATGAGCTTGATTTGAATTCTGGGATTAATCTGAATGAGGATTTGAATCTTAATGATGGGTTTGATGGCACTGAGGTTGGTTTGAAGAAAAGAGATTGTATTGACTTGAATTTGGACGTCAACAATGAGGATGATGTCAGCATGAACGGGGGATCCTTGAGCGGCCGGAAGTTGCAGCGGGAATGTATTTTTGATTTGAATGTCGAGGTGTGCGAAGAAGTCAAGGAAACTCGCAGCGAAATTGCGGATGGGAATGGTATTTATGAGGCAAATACCATATCGGCTAAGATGAGTCAGCTCCAAGGAGATATGGCAGATATTAATCAAAGATCTATGGAAATTGATGATTTTCGTAATGATTTGAATGATATTTCCAAAGATATCACACCGGAGTTAAATTGTGTTTCTGCCACACATGCGGCTATAGATACTTCTGTGTGTTCGGTTGAAGGAAAGGAAGGCAAAGATATGAGAGGAGATGCAGAAGCTATTGGCTCTCCTCAGGTACGGGATGTTGTTTCTGTGGAGGCTCAGCAAATGGATAGTCCTTGTGAAGCCGGTTTAGCAGTAACTCGTGAAGACCAAGAGGAGACAGGAGGTCTTAGCAAACAAGGAAGGGGCCGAAGGAAAAGAAGGAAAATAGCAGATGATCTAAAGAATACCCCAGAGACAGGTTTAAGGAGGAGCTCTCGCCGGGCATTAGCTAGACAAAATGCTTCAAGCACCATAGTGTCACTGGAGATGGATGATCCTATGTTGCCCATGGAAACCAGTACCTTGGCAGTAGAAAAACCTGTAACTGTAATATCCAGTCATAAACAGTCCAATATTTGTCAGCCAAAGTTGCAATTACCCCCTTCTTCCCAAAACTTAAATCTAGATGGTGTTCCTGTTCTTGAAGTCTTTTCTATTTATGCTTGTGTAAGGTCGTTCAGTACGTTATTATTTTTGAGCCCATTTGAGTTGGAGGATCTTGTAGCTGCTTTGAAGGCTGAAACCCCCAATATATTATTTGATAGCATTCATGTGTCTATTTTGGAAACTCTGAGAAAGCATTTGGAAGACCTTTCCAATGAGGGCATCCAATCTGCATCTGATTGTCTGAGGTATATTTAATTTGAAATTTTCAGCTGTCATACTTGTCAGCATGTTTAACTGTGTTTTATCTGTATAACTTCTTCATTTTTCTACTTTTTATTTTTGGTGCAGGAATCTAAATTGGGATTTTTTGGACATCATCACATGGCCCATTTTCATGGCCGAATACCTTCTGATTCATGGTTCAGGATTTAAAACTAGGTTTAATCTTAACTACTCAGATTTCACAACTGACTACTTCAAACAACCTGTGACTGTGAAGGTTGGGATTCTTCAGTATCTCTGTGATGATATGATTGAAGCAGAAGCAATAAGGTCTGAGCTTAACAGGAGATCGTTGGCAACCGAGAACAGTGTCGGATCCGATCAGAATATGTATTTTGACACTTTTAAGAAACGAAGAGCTGTAGCGGATGTATCTGGTGTTTCCTGCTTGACTGAGGAGGCTGCAGATGACAATGACTGGAACAGTGATGATTGCTACCTTTGCAAGATGGATGGTAATTTAATATGCTGTGATGGTTGCCCTGCTGCATTCCACTCCAAGTGTGTTGGAATTGCAAGTGACAATCTTCCTGAAGGGGACTGGTATTGCCCTGAGTGTGCAATTGGCACACACAGGGCTTGGATGAAATCACGTAGGTCACTTCGAGGAGCAGACTTGATAGGGACTGATATTCAGGGCCGTCTTTATTTTAACTGCTATGGTTACTTGTTAGTGTAAGTGTTCATTTATTTCCTTTTCTAGATAATTCTACATATCAATGCCCCTACCACACTGTTAAGTTTTTCCCCCTCCTCTGTTGCCAAATATTCTTTGTTTAAGTGACATCAGGTTCTTTATAGGAATTAGGCTTGTATTTTCACTGTAATTTTAGGTTGCTTGCCAGTTTGGTCTATTGTTTTTCCTTCTTATCGGACATGATTGATGCATGGCATCTAAGGAGACAACATCAGCATTTCTATCGCAAACTTAATCTTCTCCAAACATAGTTTCCTTCATGAATGATATTGATCTATTAAGTGAATCTTGTCATTGTGAAGTGTCAACTACATCACAGATCTCTAAACTGTTGTATGTCGTTTGTAATCATCTTGCCATAATATTAGTTAATTCGCATGTTGAAACTTTTGCAGGTCAGAATCATCTGATGATGGGTCTTTGTTCAATTACTACCACAGAAATGATCTACATTTAGTGGTTGAAGCTTTAAAGTCTATGGATGCTTTGTCTGGAGGCATATTAATGGCTATCTACAAGCATTGGGATGTCCCTGCTAACCCAAGTGTGGAGACTAGTAACTTGGTAGTATTGAACCAAAGCTCCACCAAAAACATTCATGCAAAGGGAAAATCTTCTGCAATGCAGACATCCTTAGCTCCCTTTACTTCTTCAAAAGCATGTTTGGGGAATAATTGGGTGGGTGATGAAAGAAAGTTAGATGAAATTTCTACAATTGACTGTTGTACGCATCCTGGCCAAGAGTTTCCAAAAGCTGGGAATCGTTTGGATTCAGCAACAACTATAGAAAGTCCTTGTGCTGCTTCAGAAGGATCAGCTGATACCACACAAGTTAGGCCAGGCATCGAGAATGTTCAAATGAATGGGCTTTACGATCCCAATAGATCTGATGAATCCTTGAATCAGTCAGGAATACCAGAAAAACATCATCCAGTTGGTGACAGTTCTTTGGTATCATCTAGCTTAGACGTGGAACATAAGAGGAAATTAAGATCTGTGGGTGACAGTTGTGCCCAGTTGCCTGAAGATAAGGATACTTCTGATGTGCCTTTTGTTATAGACTACACAAACTATTACAGCTTTGCCCGAACAGCCTCATTAATTGCACAGGAGTTGATGAGTAAGTCACCTGAAAAGATAAATAAGAATATTGTATTGACTGAAGAAGACATAATTTCAGACCAAGTCAAGGCTATTATGAAGAAATCTACAAGCTTCTGCTGGCCAAGTATTCAAAACATGCATGCAGCTGCTCATAAGGAAAATTGTGGGTGGTGCTTTTCTTGCAAAGTTGCAAATGATGATAGGGATTGCTTGTTTAATTCTGTCATGAAGCCTGTTTGGGAAGTGTCTGAAAGTTCTTTTGGTGGTCTTCAGCCCAGGATGATCCAGAATGGACATCTTAGGGATATCGTCTGTCATATTCTCTCACTTGAGGATCGATTACGCGGGCTTTTGTTGGGTCCATGGTTGAATTTACATCAAACTGATCTTTGGCATAAGGAGCTTATGAAGACTGGTGATCTTCTTCCTGCTAAAAAAATATTGCTTATTGTAAGGATATTCCTTCTCTCTTGCAAAGTTTTTCATTAAAGGCATTAGCACTATTTTTATTTCATCTCCAATTTCAACATAGAAACTCATTTGGTTTTCATCTAAACTCTTTTTGCCATTTGCTGGTAGTGTAAATTAAATAAAAAAGGTATATCTGTTAGTTCAAATATGGTTTTAACAGTACTTGAGTGATTGAAATTTTAAATCCAGACCATGGCTCATGTTTTATTCTGTTTCTTTCTAGTTGCTACACACACATGCAAAAAACAACAAAAAAATAAAAAAGAGGTGTTTGAACTGTTCTTCCAAAATCTCTTGTATTTAGCAGTTTACTTTCCTTTACTCTGTTTTCTCTCTCTCTCTCTCTCTTTTTTTTTGGGGTTGGCTGGGTAACATCTTCTGGCTTTTGAGTTTATAATGTTCTCTAAATTCAGTTGTCCTCAATATTTTGTCTAACACTTTCTAATATAAAAATTCGCAGTTGGAATCCAATTTGCGGCCTTTTGCTTTTACATCTGATTGGTTAAAGCATGTGGATTCTATTGGTACCATGGGATCAGCTATTCATTTTGTGGCCAGTACACGTAACTCATCAAGGTATGGTATTGGGAGGAAAAGGGCTAGGTTTTCTGATGCTGAACCCAATTCATCTTCAAACAATGCAAGTGGTTTGGCAATGTATTGGTGGAGAGGTGGTAAGCTTTCCCGAAAATTGTTTAATTGCAAGAGTTTGCCCCGCTCATTGGTTACCAAGGCTGCTAGACAAGGTAAGCAAATTTTTTCTCGTGTATGGTGGTTGTGTAAGAAGTCTTGGGATCTTAATGATTGTTGTAAATTTATTTTAAATTTTGCAGCGGGGTGCTCAAAGATACCAGGCATAATGTATCCTGAGAATTCAGATTTTGCAAGGCGAAGCAAATGCATTGCTTGGCGTGCTGCTGTTGAGATGTCAACAAGTTTTGAGCAGCTTGCTGTACAGGTGTGAGAATGTTGTTTTTTCTATATATTTTTTGTTTAAATATTAAATAACTGAAACTGTTGCAAAATTAATGTTCACATTTTATAATGAATCATTAATTTCCAAATTAGGAAAGCACAGAACTCATACATTTGGAGACTGGTTGACCAGTAATTAATTAGGGTCTCAACATTCAACAAAGTGCTTCGTTGTTGAGGAAGTCTTAGATTCCAAATGGTTTTTTTTTAATTATTAAGAGAGCTCTTCCCAGTGAGAAAGGTGAGAAATTATTGGACGGGCTTGCAATAAGTCTGGGTTGTTGTACAGTTTGCTAGGTTGGAATTTAGAGTAAGTACAAGAAGAAAGCTTTTGTTTTAGTACTATTGACTATTGAGGCCTTCTTTTTATTTGTTATGACATTAATCATCCGTTTCAAATGGATATGTTTTGTGTGAGTACATATGCATTGTTTATAAAAAAGATAGGAACTCTGATTTTGTGCTATGATCCTACACTGTACATTCCTAGCTCCCTTGTCCATTCTTACCTGGGAACTAAAAACTTGACAACCTTGGTTTCACCCCATGGAAGCCAAGTATGAATTTCCCACTCTGGTAACCTGATGAAAATAGATAGCGATAGGGGTAAAGGTGATATTTCTAATATATTGGAAACAGAAAAATCTGTGCATGTATCAGCAGTGGCCTTCCCTTCCATGTTACATTCTGGCCTTTTTGTAATTGATAGAAGCTAATGAAATTCTGACGTAATGAAATAATTACAAGTGATCCACTGTTAAATTTGCCATATTTTCAGGTCAGAGAGCTTTATTCGAACATCAAGTGGCGTGATATTGAAAATAGCCATCCTCAATCTGTCTTGGACAAGGAATCTAGAAAAGCAGTTAGACTGTTCAAGAAAGCAATTGTACGCAGGAAGTCCACTGAAGGGAAATCTGTGAAGTACCTTATTGATTTTGGGAAGAGAAGGGCTATTCCTGATGTTGTTACAAAACATGGTTCTCTGTTGGAAGAACCCTCAAGTGAGAGAAAAAAGTATTGGCTGGAAGAATCTTATTTACCGATGCATCTCTTAAAGAATTTTGAGGAAAAAAGAATCATTCGGAAGTCCGATGTAAAGAAACTTGGGAAAACTATTGAGATTGGTAGAGTTAATAGGAAGGTTCTTGAACAAAGGGGATTTCCGTATTTGTTTTCTAGGCTGGAAAGATCTGATTCTCATCAATGTGGGCATTGCAACAAAGATGTTCCTATCAGGTATTTGCAGTATTCACTCATCTTGATAAGTGCACTGATATGATTATTCTTTATTAATGTCTTAATTTGTGGCTTACTTATGTATATACCTGTTCTCAAATTGCAGGGATGCTGTAACCTGCCAGTATTGCAAAGGTGTGTTTTTATCATTAAAATCTAGTCAAGCCTTACCCTTCAAGTTTTTGAAGTCATTGTTTACAGTATTTATTTTTTATTCAGATTTGAACTAATGATAATTCATTAACATGAGCATAGTTTGTATTTTGTGTGTGTTACCAGGGATCTATTTTTGTGTTCTTATTATTCTCTTTGGGATGCTTTTTCTACATCTTTTGAGTTTATTATTTATCACAAACTATTGTACTCAAACATCTGATCATTGTGTTTTAATTTGTAGGATATTTTCATAAGAAGCATGTAAGGAAATATGGTGGCACAAAGGCTACTAAATGCACATATTCATGTCACAGATGCGAGAGTGGGGTGCGTCCAAAGACTAAAACTAATTCAAAGAGAAAGAGGGTCGACTCTAAACAGCAGACGGTTCAATCACAGACAAGTAAAAGTACCCCCTCAGTTAGTAAGTCAGTGAGCCTTAAAGGCAATAAAAGGGCTTTGAGTAAGGCACGGAAGGCAAAATCTCGAACTAATAAGAAGATCACACCAAGTGTACCACTTCGTCGTTCTACTAGGAAGGCCAAATCCTTGTACATGTACAGTCAAATGAATGGAGGGCGGAAAAAGGGAATTCAAAATAAAAAGAAAGCTGGACGTAAAAAGGGGAAGCCAAATAAAAACAATCAGAAGCCCAAAGAAACTGCTGATCAGCCTGAGAAGAGTATGCCAACTACTATTTGTAAGAAAAGAGCAAACGTTAATAGCAGCTACTGGCATAATGGTCTTTGGTTGTCTAGAAAGCCAAATGATGAACGGGTAGCACTGTTTCGGGAAAAAAAGCATGTTTTCTCCTCTGAGGGTTTTTCTGCTGCCGGTGATAATCCTAAATGCCACATTTGTTCTGGAGATGGACCTGCATTAGATTATATTGCTTGTGATAATTGTGGAGGTAACTATTGCTATTCTTTTCTGTTTGGTTTCACCAACGCTTGGGGTTGAGTTGGAAAAGAAGAGGCTAACCTATTACAAGTTAATGGATTAATCCTTTAATTGCTGTTTGTACTACGTCGTTAAGCATTATATCACCTGTGTGTTGTCTGTTTGTTTTGATATTGCTATACCTTCTGAACATGTATGTTATGATGCAGATTGGTATCATGGGGATGCTTTTGGGCTCACCGTAGAGAATTCCAGACAATTAATTGGATTTAGGTGTCATGTTTGTCTTCAGAGGGATGCTCCGATCTGCCCCCATATGACGTGTAAAGCACTGTCTCTTGCTGGAAACAGCACTAATGAGCATGCTGAGGAATTATCAAATCCTGTATCTCTCCAGTCTCCGAGTGAGGTATGTTTCCCATATTTAGGCCCGATTATTGATTGACCTTGTTTTGTAGACGGTGGGATGACAAAAGCTCAATTGAGCAAAGAACTGTTTGGAAAATTTGTCTTGGCTTAGTTAGTGACTGCACATCGGAAGGTTTTGAATTTGAAACATCGAATAGATGTTTTAGCTAGTCAATCATATTCGTACATTCTTCAGGAATTAGTCGTTCTTTAGATGGTTTGATGGCTAACATGATTATGGATTTGATATCTTATGCATTACCCTGCTGGGTTTGGGCATTTTAGTTGCTTTTTTAGTTTTGGTGAAACTGTTAAAGAGAATGTGACTCACTTCTAGCATTTTTATATTTCTGAGATAAATATTTGAACAAACACTCCAGAATGTATACTTTTTTATTTATTTGTGAAAATATATGTATATTGGGTATTAAGATCAATTTCTTGGTTTTGAATGGCTTTGATGATACATGTAAATGGTCTCTCTATAGACATGATACATGATAGAGCTCAATGGCGTCGTTTGATTCATGTAGCCGACCCCACCTAGTGGGACAAGGCTTTGTTGTTGTTTGTTGTTGAATGGCTTTGATGATTGTCTATATATCTGATCGGAAATAGATTAAGCTTGTCCACCAGTACTTTGTATGTTCTCTTCAATTCTAATAAAATTTCTTGTGTCCCAAAAAAGTACTTACAGTTGTTTTTCTTCATTAAAGGTTTGATGAATTGCATGGTTGGAGATGAGATGCCACATTCTTGCAGAGTTTTTCTTCCTGCAAGATAAGGTGCCACATTATTATTTTTTGTAAAAAAAAAAAAAAAGATACAAGACTGTTTCTAATTAGAGGGGTCACTGTGGAAGGAATGATTTCCTGATCATGCTTCAACTTTGTGGCTTCAGTTTCAACAACCTTGGAGGTGGATATGAAATTAACGAAATGACAAGCAAGTTAGAGCCAAAAAGGCTGAAGATAACTTTAATGCAGAGACGCCATAGAGTTCTTACACCAATTGCATTCATCATTGTTATTCTAAGTTCTAACCCATTAGAATTCATTGTAGTGGCATTCTTTAGTGTAGATCTTTTTTTCCTTTAATGGGAATTCTTATGGTGTCTTGGAGTTAACTTTCTACTAGGAATGGAGTATATAAATCATAGCAGATCTTAGTACACAGATAATATTGATTATCACAGCAAATAGTAAATAGAATATTGCTCTGTAATAGAATTTTTTTTCTTGTAGTGATGCCTGTTTGAGAAAGTTGGTGTCACTTATCACTTTGGTTTTATTTTTCTTAACCACCCCTTAGGGTTCCAAAATCTATTTGTTTTAGTATTGTACTTACAAAGAAAAATTAGCCATCAAATTACTCATCATGTATTTTTATATTTTAACATGTGTTTATATATGAGGACAAAGGTTGATTTGGTGGCTAATTTTCAGTATTCACATTAAATGCTGATTTTAGTGGTGTACATCAATATTCTCGTATTTGCTTTAAGGGGGAAATAATAATCATGTCCTATGTGAGAGGACCTTTAATCTATTAATAATTAATTAATTATACAGTTATCAAAAAAATTTATTTCTTTTCATTTTATTTTTGTCAATATTTAGTCAAAATTCTAAACTCTAGCCTTATTAAATTTTCTTCCTCCACCATAGCTTGCACAAGTCACTGGCTCCATACTGCGAATGTGGCTCCACAGCATCTTAGCCTTGAACCCAGCGACAAGTCTTCTTGTATGGGGCTTCCTTGGCGTTCAAGAAAGTCTCTGAGATAACGCCATTTGGGTTCTTCCATCAGGACCAGTTGCCTGGTGGATCCCCTATGCAATGGCCCCATGGAAACAAGTTTTGGAAAGTATGAATCCCTTTTGGATTCTCGAAGTTCATCAGGGATTCTACTGATGCACCTCTCCATGATCTAGAGAACCCATCATGGTTTCAATTGGAATGATGCTACATGCCTGAACCTCTCCATGATCTAGAGAACCCATCATGGTTTCAATTGGAACCATCCAGCTATAATCACTTCCCATCTTTTATGTTCTTGTAATTGCTGTTTTTTTCAAGAAAGCTTCAAAGAAACGAACTTGGGGACAAAGAACTGATAAAATAAATATAGAGTTTATCAATTACCGAAAACAAAAAAACTAAAACAACTATAACTAAGTGTGCTTTTGAACTCTGCTTCAGTCTAAGCTAAGGTTTGGTTTCTCATATGTGAGAAAGATGCGAAATTAGTACAAATAAAGATCACAAGTACAAGTGTTATGAACTTATGATAATTTTACGGGTGTAATTTAAATTATTTTGAATGATGAAAAATTTGGATCAATTATCTTTCACAAAGATTGAAGATAAAAAAGATATTTTGTGAAAATTTGTAGAGATTCAAATTAAAAAAATTCAAAATCAAATTATAAAAGTTAAGATTGAAAGTAGATTTGATTTGAAAGATTTAATTAGCTCAACCTAAAGAAAAATTCTATATTTTTATCCTTATAGATATAATTTTGATCATTTTTAAAAAGTATTAGACAAAAATAAGATATTTCACATATTCATACGAAAAATGAATAAATATAATTAAATTATTTTGTGAAAATTATTTATAACGTAAATATATTGAAATTAAACTTGTTAAAATAGAGTGATTAGTAAAAACAGGATGTGGAGATTTTAAATGAATTAACGGAATTTACAAAATTTATAGTTACCGATTTTGACACGCTCCACAAACGGCGCCTTCTATTTCTGTATGTTGTTAACGTTCTTATTCTTTGAATCAATGAATGAATGAATAAATAGGTTTTTCTTCAAGTCACAACGGCTACCACACTCACTCCTTTCTCATTCTCTCTTCAACTCACTCATATTCTCTTCTCATAATTGCATTACTATGGCTGCCAACACCATCGTCAACGTTCACACTCACACTGAAACTTCACCCTCCAAAATCCCTCCTACTAACACCATCGATTCTCACTCTGTTCTTAGAAGGCTACAGTCTGAATTGATGGCTTTGATGGTAACCACCAACCCTAAATTAATTCCATTATTCTTTTCTTTTTTTTTTTGAGGAACCCTATAAATTAATTAATTAATTGATTGACAGATGAGTGGAGATTGTGGTATATCTGCATTCCCAGAGGAGGACAACATATTGTTATGGAAAGGGACAATTCAAGGAAGCAAGGATACTGTGTTTGAAGGAACTGAATACAAGTTGTCACTCTCTTTTCCCAATGATTACCCTTTCAAGCCTCCTAAAGTCAAGTTTCTAACTACCTGCTTCCATCCCAATCTTGATCTTCATGGTGCCATTTGCTTGGACATACTTCAGGTATCTTCCTCCCTCTTCAACCAAAATCTTTATTTCAAGATTCACTCTTGCCAATGGATCAATAAAAGTTTTCTATATTAATTCATAATATATTATATGAGTTTAATTTTCATGCATTGGAAGTCTAGATAATTTTGTACAAGTATACACAATTGTTGTTTCAAATAACTGTCTTTTATGGTTAATTACTAATTATAAAATTAATGTACTTCAAGTATTCATTGGGATTGCATATATATTTTGATGTCATCTTTTTTTTTTATTTTATTTGTAGGATAAATGGTCATCTGCTTATGATGTTAGAACAATTCTTCTATCCATACAAAGTCTGCTTGGAGGTAATTATTGGCAAAGATAAAATGACACTGATTTCACATTTTGAAAAGTGCTTTTTCTGTTTTTGATTCTCTTGTTTATTGTTCTCAATTTAATTCCTTCCTTTTCTTTTTTTTTTCCTCATGATTTAGAGCCAAACATCAGTTCACCACTGAATCAAGAAGCAGCAGAGCTTTGGAGCAATCAAGAAGGTAACAAGCATATGTTTAAAATGACATGAGTGATTAATTATAGTTGGGTTGTAAGAATTATTAAAATGACTGTTGCATATGTTGTACAGAATACAGGAAGAAGGTGCAGAAGTTGTACAAATCAACAAATGCTTAACCTTAACTACTACATTGGAAGGCTTATGAAGCTTAGTTTAGAGAAGGCCCTTTTGTATGTCTTCTTTGAATTCTTGATATCTTCTTTTTTGGTCATGTGATACTTCTTTGAATTCTTTTTAATATATCATTGCATTTTTTTTTTTTGTGTGTAAATATCAACTTTGCCCAACTTTAATTGACTATATTTTTAATTTTAAGTTATCATATCTACTTTAGAAAAAAAAAAAATAAAGAAAGAAGGAAAATATATAACTTTAAAAATGGTTGGTAAAAATGCCCTTCAATCTTGTGCATCCTAATCATCTAAATCATCTCAAATGACATAAGAATGTTCACCTAAACAGTAAACACTTCTCAGTGAAATAAATAAATAAATGACAAGAATAATATTATCCCTTAACAAAGAATAGGCAGAATCTTCCTTTATACAGAGATTAAATAAGAATAATAATTAAAAAAAAAAACAAAACAACAACAACAACCTAATTTACAAGGGGCTATATGTATAAATAAAGAATATATAATTATAGTAGCTATATGCTTATCCACATTATTTGGATGAATGTGAAGCAGCAAGCAGTGCTGTACCAATACCAGATCCATCTTCAGTAACCTTAAGAATTACATGCTTAGCGATATCTTCACCCAATATCTCATGCAAAGCTTCATGCAAGTACTCTCTAAACAATGTATAGTTAGAATACAGGTCTCCTTCAATTGCCACAACTGTTCTTCTCATTTTCATATCACTTCTCCTTCCACCTGTGATGCCACCACTCCCATCCCTACCAATCTTCTTCAAGATACCGACTATACCAGCAGCTGCCAGTCGAGCGGCTCGGCGAGTCACAATCTCACATACTTTCACCATGAGTTTTCTTACCTTTAAAGGAACAACGGGAATCTAATACAATGCAAAAATGAATAGTAAAGGATAACAGACAGACATTCAAATTATTTACAGGCGAAGATATGGGATCTAACTAGTTTTACCTCAAGGATGTCTTTCAGGATTCTTGCTACTTCTCTCAAATTTGGAGAATCATCCTCGTGCATAGCGGCGATCATAGGAGTACTAAAATTGCATCAAGAAATAGTTTAATGATATTATATAAATTTGAACAAAATGATACATTAAGATAATTAACATATGAATGGTATAAAGGACAAACCTCAGTATGAAAGGCATTGAAAACTTTGAAGAAATATCTCCAAAAATATCTGACTCTAATGACATCTTGAGAATGATTCTCCTCACGATGTCACCAAGATACATTCCTGATATCATCTTCTCAAAGCCCTGCAACCAATTAGAGCTTGAAATTTTGAATTGTGACAAATCAATTAGGCAACAGGATTGACTCCAGAGATAGAATATGAACCTGATCATTTGGGTTAGGACTCTCAGCATTTAAATCAATGTCATACGATGTTCTTGGTAAATGAGATGACCAAAAGTTTCCCCATTCCATATTCACAACCTAATAAACATAAAGGTTAACAAAATAAGTTTCAAAAGTCAAAACAAATAACAGAATAACGAAAGAATGAATGACCTATATATACCATGGATCTTGATGTTGTGAGAAGACCTTGACACTTAATAATAGCATCGGTTCGTTCCAAATAACAGGCATTGGTACTAGTCCCAATCACTATAGCAGCCACAGTATCAGCATCATGATAATGTCCAAGTGCTAAAGTTCCAACAGTGTCGTTAACCTGATTAAAACGAACACAATCACATTTCAGTTAATATAATCAAACCTAATTTAAAAATGAACCAAACTGTCACTCTAAAGTTCAACAAAGAAAAATGCAAGCAAGTATAGAATGGCTTGCATAATCACAATAGCTAGCCATGTTGATGTGCAAGACAATATGATTGCCTGAGCTTGGCATCAGAGACTCAAGAAGAGCGGAAGGGTAAAGATAAACATTATAGCAACAGTTCAAATTTGACAAAATTTAAACATCTTGAGAGAAATTGGCAAAAAAAAAAAAACTGGTGGTAATAAAACAAAATGCAAAACAGATAGAAATCTTAGAACAAAGAAATTATTTCCTTACCAGTGCTGCTACCCGCAAACCTAGGCCTTTTTGTACCAAGGCTTCTTGCAAACATGCAGGAACATCTTTTCCTACCTGAAAAACAAAACATTATTTGGTGCTTAATGCATTGCATGTCATTCAGATTTATGGAACTAGTGGAAGATGGTGATGCGAAACAACAACCGTGGGTAAAATGCTTCAAATGTCAACTTACTAACCATATCTACAATGGAAAACCCTTTTGTCCATGCTATTAAAATGCCTGAGCAAACAGATATTTGTTTGACGGGAAAGGAAAATGTAAAGCCAAGTTCTTTTATTCTCGCCACTGAAAGCTCTGAATCTTCTTCTTTCTCAACAAATTCTTTCAATGAAGAAGCAATGAAATCAAATAAATCCTACAAGAAGCAAAATCAGTAAATTAGATTCTACTATATTAAAAGAATCCCAAATAATAATAAAAGAGGCATAGGGAACCAAAGTTATGCAGGATAAACTATGTCACCTTGCTTGTGCTGGTCAATAGATGTTGGGGAATAGCTTGTTGTTCTACTTCATGTTCCAAGATAGGAGATTGTTGACCATCCAAATGAACCCTCAAGACCCTAAAATATGTATCTTCAAGATCAAGTGCATAATATGTTCCTCTTTCAGACCTGATCCAAAAAATTAGAACTCTGTATATTACTTCTGTATTTAACTCATGCAATCATCATAGGGACAAGATGCAAATAAAAAAGTTAACAGTGAACATCATGCACATGGTCTCTACTCCCTTAACTAAAGAAAATGACAGCTGCTAAGAGCATTGTGTTTTGCTTATAGTACCATCTTCAAACTTCACATGATGAATTCTTTTACCCATATTATTCCCAGCAATGATCAAAATAGCATTAAAGGTAGAAATCATCAACCAAAACATAATGGAGATTGTATAAACCATTTCAAAAGTTTCAAAACCGTGCATCACATGTCAAAATTCTCAGAACAGTGTAACACCATAGTACAAAACCATAAATGCTTCTGTTGAAAAAGTAAATGCTATAAATATGTACACCAGAAAAAGTAAAAAAAGAAAAATCCCACTTGACCGATTCTAAGATGTAATAATAATGCAAGAACTTCATCTACACCTATGAGAAGAAACTCAGAGAATGAAATAAATGACAAAAGGGGAGTTAAAAAAAGAAGAACAAGGCTACCATACAAACGAAAGCTCATAAACAAACAATTAAAAAAAAAAATGCATGAAAGACTAATAAATATCTCAAACCAATAAAAAATTTTGAGGGGAAATAAAGTTTCAGACTTTCAGAAATATTATTAATTATTAATATAAATTTTAAAAAAAAATGAAAATGAAATAAAACGAGCAAAAAATGTTGAAAAAATAAAATAAAGAAAGGAAGAGGGGCACATTATTCTCCAATGAAATAGCTACAAGTAACAAATCCAAAGTCCCATCAGCCAAAATAAATGAAGAATTTTTGGTATTAAAACTGTTAATATTGAATGACAAAGTTATTGTGAAAGAGAGAGAGAGAGAGAGAGAGAGAGAGAGAGAGAGAGAGAAAAGAAATGATTTTTACCCATTAGGGAGATTATGAACATGTGTGAGAAGCATTTTGAGCTTGGAGCCACCTTCTGATGCCAAACCAGCGTGCATCTCAACGGCCATGGCGTCCACCACCTGTCTCAGCCTCTCCACACTCGTCTCACACTCTTCCTCCACCTCCCTCACAACCCTGACCGCCTTCTTCCACTCCCTCCTCTTCCTCACCCTCCATCCCACCGCCACCGCCGCCATCCCACACGCAACCGCCGCCACGCTTACCGTCACAACAACCACCACTTTTCTCTCCATAACCTCCCCCACCACCGCCACCGCCACCAGCCAACCGATCAATTAACCAAACTACATCCTACGACGCCGTTTCCCCACTTCCCTCCGATCGTTCACCAAACGACGTCGTTTTGACATGCACGTAGTAATAAATAAATACTACTATCCGCAGAAGAATCTGAGTAAAGGAGATTCTGCGGATAGCATTAAGGTGTGGGTAGTTGGAGGGTGATTCTCCGGCGAGGGTTGCCGGAGAGGTGTGGAGTTAGAGAGAAGAGAGAAAAAGGAGAGAGTGACGCGGCGGCTGAAGACTATTTAAGGAACGGGAATGCATTGGAAGGAGGGGGGACCCACAGGGGAAACTTTTTATGAGGTCGGTGAAAAGACACTTGTGTCCCCGACATCTTCTAAATTTTCTGATTTCTTCCATCTTACTCCTTTTACCCTGCAAATCAGTAATGTGACTACGGATTTGACTTGTGCTAGCCCTCTCCTATTTTCTTATTAATTTTTTTTTAATACAAACTATTATGTTATAGATATCAAGATCTAATCATTAATTCATGGAATCATTACATGTAGTGTTATGGTCGAGCATCTTAATTGGGCCTAAGATACTCCTTGAGACAAGTTTATTTCTTTCTTTTTTTTTACATAATTAAATCACATCATTTTCATCTTAGATTATATCAGAAAGAAATTTCATTAACTCGTCTTTTAATACACTATAAATATAAAGTTAAATATTTATCCCAAGATATATTTTTTTTAGAAAAAAATTGATACCTTTTAAAAGCATAAGAACCAAATTGACTAATACTTAAAATCTCAAAAAATCAAATTAAATTGTTATCTGAAAAAAAAATCTAAATCATGTGTATTATATAAAGAAAATCAGTATAAACAATGAATTTTTTTTAACATTAATTTAAAAATAAAGTAAAAATAAGAAAAAAGTACTAGGTCTTAGAATTTCTCTTAACCCTAACTACCATTAGTCCATTATTGCATTTCTTAGTTGGCATAGAGTGCTAGAGGCAAACAACTGAATGATGAAGGGCTTCGACGAGGAAATTATCGCCCCACAACATTCCAAACGAGTTAAAAGCTGTGACGGATGGCAATACCGTAAATTCACTACCCATTTGAAGGTCTTTTGGTCCTAAAATCACCACACCACACCACACCACACCACACTCTTGTCAGTTGTCACCAACTTTCGAGCACATTACGGGGTTATTATTGTTTTATGTTATTAATAAATTTTTTATTGCTCATTGCTATTTGCTAATTCAATAATAATAATAATTAGGTATTAACATAAGATTGACAATGACATGTAAGAACTTTCAAAGTGATCAAGTTTGTTACTTCAAGTTTTTCTCCCTTAAATATGGATACTTATGATTTCCAAAGAAGAAAAATATGTAATAATGAATTAGTTTCATAATATAAAACTATTTTTTAGAGACATAACATCACATCTGCTTTTCTTATTTTCCTATTTAAGGGAAAATAAATTTTAAAAAGGCGAAGAAAATGACAGAAACGGCGACGGTAGCTGCGTCTTAGAATCCGTACAGTGACAGTGCCAGCTGGCGCCCGCTAAGTCCAACTGTACTCACTGACACACAACTAAAGCTAAAAACACACACACCCGTACCACAACTCCACCATCTTACCCTATTTTTTTATTTTTTATTTTGTTATTAAAAATAAAATTAATTTATAAACAGCAATTAACTAACAAGCATTGCCTTACTGAGTTATGGGTAGTTGGCACTTTTAGTTTGTCATATTATTTTCTTTTCTCCAATTTTAATTTAAGGTTCTAAATTCGATGTATATCTTATTTATTAAGAATTTAATTTCTCATTTTTTTTAGCTAAAGAATCTTCTTCCCCCTCTAGATAGTGTAACACCCATTCTTTGAATTAAAAATTCATTACATAGGCTGAAAATTTGACTGTACTTTTGTACAAATACAATCAAATATTACAAACATATGGCTGTCGCCCATACAATATACTGAGCAAAAATAGAAAATAATCTACAGGTTATTTATATATAATCCTGTAGAGTCATCACACACAAATAAAACTATCTTGCCTTCCACTGATCCTTACTGAGATGAATCTGAAACCACATACAAATATATAGATATAGTGAGAATTTAAAATTCTCAGTAGATAATAAAAATCTTATTTGGTGGTTTCAGCCGCTCTTCACGGAAAAATATCGTGACTATCACAATTATTTAAAATAATGATGTATGTAATGCAAATATTTTAATTTATCTTTTCACTTTTCTTTATATGCTTGTCTCACTTATCATAGGCCTTTTAGGGAATTCTCAACCTTTGATGGATCTCATAACATCATAACAACAAAGCAGAAATTACGACATACCAATTAAGACATCTTGTCTTCTTATCAATTGATAGTCAAGTCTTAAACAATTTATTTTCTTATCCGCTTGCTAAGTAGGG